>PVJH01002552.1:29030-166579 GCA_004026705.1 Nesogale talazaci | reverse complement strand
AAGATACAGGGTAGGAGCTATGAAATATGCAACCTTCCTCTAGTTCCCATGCTGCCTCCCACCCACTATCATGACCCCAATTCTACCACATAAATCCAGCTAGACCAGGAGATGTACAGTGAAGTTGGAAACATGGGAAACTTAGGATAGATGATCCATCAAGACTAGTAATAGGAGTGGTAATACCAGGAGGGTGGAGAGATGGAGGAATAGAAAGAGAGAACCAATTTCAGGAATCTACACGTAGCCTCCTCTCTGGGGCACGGACAACAGAGAAGTGAGTGTTGGGACACATTTAACAGGGAAGTGAGTGTTGGGACATATTGTACAGTGTACAGAATGAAAAAATAATTTGTAAATTACTAAGGGTTCAAGGGGAAGGGAGGAGGAAGGGTAATATAGGGAGCTGATAATGGGGGCCAGGAGGGAGGGAGAATGTTTTGAGAGTGATGATGGCAATGGGTGTGTAAAAGTGGCCTGCATACAACTGATGTTGTTAGGGATTGTGATGGGAGCTGTATGGGCCCCCAATAAAATGATTCATTAAAAAAAGGGGGGAGGGGAAAGGGGAGTTGTTGTTGTTGCTGTTGTTTTTTAAAGAGGAGCTTGTACCATGGGCCCAAGTGGAAAATGTTGGGAAATGTATGTGGAAACATGTGCAAATGTGCTTGATACAAATGATATACTGAATGTTATAGTAGCTGTAAGAGCCCCCAATAAAATAAAAAAAAAAGATAAACAAACTGTGGTAGCTACATAATCGGTGTCAATTTGAAGGAAGAATAGTAAAGGAGTGGGCTATAATAATGAGGATTTTTAGCATCACCCCAGTCTCCTTAAGGACATGTGAGTAGATTTTAGCCTGTCAATCAGGCCCAGCTTGATTGGAGGGCAACCCAGATAAACAGCTCTCTACGACTCTCTCTTCTCGCTTTCTCCCTGGAGGCAGGCCACATTCACTCTCTGCTTCACCTTCCTGTTGATGAGCCACGTGGAACCACACCGAGACCCATGAGATGAGAGCCCTGGAGATGCTTCCACTGGACTTTGCACTCACAGGACTGTGATCTTCCTGCATTTTGGGGCAATGCATGTGCTGTGTGAGTCTGAAGAGAGATTTATGAACTAGTATTAGACTTTCAGGTTAATATTAGACTTGTGGGCTTGATCTAGACCGGGCTGGGATGTTTTCTTAATATACAATTGCTCTTTATATAAAGCTCTTTCTTATATACACATAGGAGTGCCTCTGGATTTGTTTTTCTAGCCAATCCAGATTAACACAAACCCACTACACTTCAGTGGATTCCAACTCATAGAGACTACAGATTGAGTTATCAAGGCTATTCATCTTTATGGAATCCGGTATCCTCATGTTTTTCGTCTGGAGGCCCTGGTAGATTTGAACTACCAACTTTGTGGTTAGCAATCCCACACTTGCCCAACAGAGCCAGCAGACAAATTGTTGTTATTGTTAGGTGCTATGAGTCAGTTGTGCCTCACAATAACACTATGTACAACCAATTAAAATTCTGCCCCACATAGTTGCACTATGAGTGGCAATCCTCACACCTGTATGTTTGAGCCCAGAGTTGAAGCCGTTGTTTCAGTCCATCTTGTCAATCCATCACTTGTCTGTCAGTTTGTCACACTGTGGTATCTTATGTGTTGCTATGCCAGCAGAGACACCTAAGGTGAACAGATTTCAATAGAGCTTCTAGACTAAGAACCATTCATGAAGAAGGAATAACCTGTCCACATCTGAGGAATTAGCTGCTGGAAACTTTATTATTGGCAGCTGAACATTGTCAGATACTGAAAACCTCATGAATAGCATTGTCAGATGTGTTGCCAGATGAACGTCTATGGTTGGAAGAACCTCAAAATATGACCGAGTAAGAATTGCTGCCTTAAAGTATAGTCAATCATAATACAGTGGATGGAATAAAGCTCTATGCTTCTTCATTTGCTGATGAAGCCGACTCAAAATGCGAAGGAACACCTGTAAACATCTCTAAGTAATTTTGGAAAATCAAGTCCCCTAGAGTCAACATACAAACTTGAGAATATTCCATCTGAATTTTGAGAACACCTCAAGAATAGATTGGACTCATTCGATGTTGAGGACAAACCTGATAAGATGGGAGTTGACCTCAAGAACCAGCACAGCTAGAAGCCAGTCATCAGCATGTGTAAGAAGAGTTATCAGAAGAGACCAGTCTTAGGAGAAGGATCTGCTTGGGAGGAAGGAGGGTCGTGAAAATGAGGAAGAACCTCAACAGGATGGGCTGACATAGTGGGGGAAGAAGTTCATCATTATGGTCTGTCACTCTGTTGAAACCTCAAGGAACTTTCCTCCATTGTATCAAGATTGAGACCAGATTAGCTGCTTGGCTGCTTCTCATGAAGATCCCATTCTTGAGTTGACCACATTATGTTATACCTTATCATGGTAGAATTGTGGCCCATCCAAGTTGACAAAAAACCTAACTCTCACAAAAAGTTTCATTTATATTTTGGTATATACTCCCAGCCCCTGCCAGCATAGCTTTGTTCAAAAGACATAGATGACTCTACAAATGTTACACATGATGCCATGACACAAACAATGAAACTTGCATTATCCAAAATCTGAGTATTCTTTTGTTGACCCAAACCATCTTTTTTTCAATTGCATCATATACATGTGAATGTTGGACATTGACTAAGAAGACTGAAGAAGATGCAGCTGAACTCTAGTGCTGAACTCCAGTACCCTAGAATACCAAAAAGCACAAACAAATCTGTCTTAGAAGAAGTATGACCAGAATTCTCTGAAGAAGCAGTGATGGTGACACTTCGTCTTCAGTTCTTGGGACATGTTATCCGGAGAGGTCAGTCCCTGGAGAAGGACATCCTGCTTGGTAAAGGAGGGGGCAGAAACAAAGAGGAAGTCCCTCTACAGGCTGAATTGACACAGTGGTTTCACCAATGGGTTTTTAACAAAAGAACTAGTGTAAGGATGGCGCAGAATCAGGAGGTGTTTCATTCTGTTGTACATAGGACAGCTCTAAGTCGGAATCAATTTGATGGCATGTAGCCACAGCATTTCACAGCCATCTCTCTTTACTATATGCTTGGGCACGCTAAGGAACTAAAAGAAGACAATATGTATTGTGTGTATTTAATGAACCCTAGCTCACTGAGCCATGTAGACTAGAGGAAGAGAGAGATTTCCTTTTTTAAATCAAATACTACTAATAAAAAATTGCCCAGGAAGTTTTGAAATGGGAGTTTGTCATCTTCATTATTTCTTGTTGCCAAGAGAAACCCCCTTCTTTTACTACAATTTGCTAGAATTTCACTAGCAGGCACAGCAGTAAAACACATCTGGCTGAGACATAAGAATATGAGAATGAGAAGTGGGAGAAGGTGTACAATATTGATGGCAGGTGTTGAGAATAATCAATATGCCCTTGCTTTATTATTTTTATCTAGCTCAGTTTATACACTCCCAGTCCTTCATATTTTTCTCAGTTTCTTCCTGGAACTCTGTGCAAATGCCTTCTTCAGGGTACAGAAGGTTTTTTCTAAATTCCATTGTGGCAGTTACACTTGAGCGAAGGGGGTGGGGGTCAATTAGGTCATAGCCAATGACACCTCTGTGTTGGCATGACCTTTCCTGGGGATTCTGAGACCTCCTGTTTTTCTCCCGTCAGGCAGCACACACACTTAGACAATTCTGTTGCCAGATAGAGCTACTTGATAGAGACAGATTTCTGGAGCTGGAGGAGCCATGTGGAAACCCACGTCAGTGCTGAGATGCTTCTACCACCACTGGATCGACAAGACTTTCCACCCACTGGCCTGTGATCTTCTTGCATTTGGCATCATTGCATGTGTTATGTGAGTCTGAAGAGGAATTTATAGACTGGATCAGACATATGAGCTAATATCAGAATTATGAACTTATATATTTTCTTATACATATCTGGACTTGTTTCTCTAGTCAACCTGGACTAACACACCTATCTTTGAAAGCAAATGATAAATCTTAGAATGGGAAATCATCTTCTGAAATTCTAAAGCATTTTTTTCTGCATAGTGTCATTATTTCTTCCTTGACCATAGTCTTGGTTGGAAATTTGAAGGTCAGATTAAAACTCTACCCTTATGTAGTTTAATTAAGGCCTCACTCCAAAGTTTCTGCTTTCCCCCCACACTAGTAGGAAAAGGTATTTGTTGTTGAAAGATAAATGGCTGTTTCATACATGCATAAGAGTCCCCCAGAAATGAACTGCTTCCGTTACCCACAGTTGTCAGGGCACTAAAGGGATTTCCAAGGGGCAGTTCGCATGGTCTGATTTCCAAATGCCTTAGCATTGGATGTTGATATCCCTTAAGTGAGCATGGTTTAAGCTACTCCTCAGTGGTGATTTGCTCACTGGTGATGGTTTCTTTAACACTAGCAGCTTCTAGAGTTTATAGTCTTAATGGATGATCTATTTTTAATTTGTCTCTAGGTTTTTTATTCATTGTGATGGCTGCACGGAAACTCATATTCAAGACTCATAACTAAAAAGGTTTTATTTGGATGTGAACAAGTTGTCATACCAGTGAGAAATGCTCAGAGTATTTGTTTAATAGGACATGCTACAAAGTTTAGGTCTGCTAAACAATGCTCAAACGGACATACCACTTCACTGTAAGTCTCAGTCCAAAGGCATTCAGTTCAAGCAAGGCGGGTCAGTAATTCAGCTCCCTGAATCAAGAGTCAAGAGGAACCCCACTCCAGTAATTCTCAACCTGAAGGCACTTGGCTCCACTTCCATGAGTCAACAAGTCCAACTGTCCCAATTAATTAATCACCTCTTGTACAAAAGTACATAACCTGCTCCATGGGTTGGAAAGTCTGTCACTCTGTCCCATGCGCTGACTCCTGGTTATGCTGCTGCTGTTCCTCTGGAAGTCTTATGGATTCAAGATGTTTACTGCACAGGGATCTTGGGTCCAGAAGATTCACTCCATTCCTGAGTGTTGTTGGTAATGAGATCCCATCTCCTACTTCTCACAGGGCTCATTTTACATACATCAAGATGGCACTCAGAGAGTAATGAATACTCTCAAGATATTCTCCCACCTTCTTACCAGTCCAATGCAGGATAAGGGTGTTCAGTGGGAATTAGAGACTTTTGCTAGAAGAACTATATCAAATAATTCACTGCCCTTCCAAAAGGGCCACTCCCCATAATGAATCCTTTCACAAACAGCTTCCACTGTCTGTTTCCACATCCCTATGTGGGCTGACACAGTGATGGAGGAGGGAAGACTTTAGTCTAATTTCCTGGTTTTGGACTTTCAAAGTGGGTGGCTTGCAGGCAGATACTAAGATAGGATCTATACAAAAACAAGCAAACTGTGGTGAATCCTCTGACTCCTGCCTACTTCTCCAGCCTGTGAATTAGAAAAGTATCCACAGCGAGGAATCTGTTATGATCTTCTATGGAAGCAATAACCTGCACAAACCCCATAGAGGTTCCAAGTCAGATCTCAAAGAAGTGGAGGAAAAAGTGTAGAGCGTACTCAGGGTATTATACTCTGCTTCCTGCCATCCTCTTGATTTGGCTCAAATAAGCACATAGGCTCCCAAAGAGAATCTTCCAAGAGACCATGTCCTAATGCTTTCACTTTCACGCTCACTTGTCAGTTAATGCAAGATCACAGAGGTGGACCTGTAAGCAATACCAGCCAGCTGGATCCCAGTTCAAGGAGATGAGTGTTTAAAGTCCATGTTCCAAGAGGTCCAGGCTACCCAGCCCATTATGGTTGACAGAAGATCTGGTCCAGACCTGCTTGCTTTTTGTACTTTTCCCTCTACCTGCCATGAGATGTTTAAAATTTTAATCATGATTTGATTTTCCACCATTTTACTTTATATTTTTGGCTTCAGGCATATAATCATTAACTTTACAAGCATTCTAACATTTCTCAAATGTACCACTTCTTGCTGCGGATGACAGTATAAACGATTTCGCAACATAGGTGAATGCGGTGGGTAACAATAGAAATAATTATAATAAACCAGATATATTTTATTTAAAACTTACTAAATATTGAAAAAATGAGGATGTTACTTGAGGACTAAGGTGTGCCTGACCCAAGTCATGATATTTTCCATCACTTCATATGCATATGAGAGTAAGACATTGAATGAGGAAGACCAAAGAAGAGTCAATGCTTTTCATTTATGGTGTTGGAGAAGGATATTGAAAGAACCAAGGACTCCCAAAAGAATAGATAAATCTATTTTGGAAGAAGTACTGCCAGCATGCTCTGGAGAGGCAAGAATGGCAAAACCTGATCTCACGTACTTTGGTGATGTTATCAGGAGAGACCAATCAGTCCCTGGGGAGAAAGACATCATGTTTGTTAAAGTAGAGGGGCAGGGGAAATGAGGAAGGACCGGACAGAATGGATTTGCACAGTAGCTGCAGCAATGGGCTCAAGCCAGCAAACAATTGCGAGGATGGTTGTGGCAGTCATGTGCTTATGTTAATTTTATGATTGAAATCTAAGGGTGGAGTCTGGCCTATTAATCTGGAGAAAGCCATTGAGTAGCCAATGAGGCCTCTGTGTGAGCATGGCTTTCACCTGAGACTCCTGGGAAATCTCACGATATTTCCCTCGTGAAGATGAGACGCTATCTTCCCCAGTTGTTTGGAGTTAGTTTCAGAGATGATTAACCACAGGCAACACAGAATGGCAGTGGCTGGGAGGCTGGTGTAGCCTGTGGAGAGACCACACGACTTTGCCCTGATGGAGCCGGGCCTCTGAGGCTGGGGCAGCCACATGGAGGCCTCTGCCAGTGATGAGTTGCTTCTTCCACCATGGGATGTTGTTGATGGACACTGAGCCCTGGAAGCAAGTAGCCATGGGGAGACCCCTGTCGGTGCCGGGACTCTTGTACCCACTGACCTGTGACTTCATAAGTCAGAGGAAGACTTTATAGACTGATTTCAGGCATATGCGTTAATATCGGACTTGTGACTTTAAGCTGTACTAGGCTGGGATGTTTTTCTCAATGTCCTGTTCCTCTTGAATATAAACCCATTCCTTGTATCCATATGAGTGTCTCTAAAATTTTTTCCTCTAGTCTACCGGTGTCCCGACCAGCGGGTCCGTAATTCGCAAGTCCTGGAAGGAGGAGTGGGGATTTGGGAGACAGGAGACTCGAGAAATGGAGACAAGACAGGATTCTGATCAAGTCTCGTTTATTAGAGAGAAATAAACCAATTTTATAGGGTAAGCAAGCCTAGGCAACAAGCCAAGGCATGAAACATAGTTATCTTCAAAGTTAGCAAGTGAAGGTCAGCACACCTGCAAGTCAGAGGATAATCACAAATGCTCTATTCACTACCTATATCATCTTATCAAGCCTCCAAGGCCAGGGCTGTTCCTACTACCACCCTCCAAAGGAGGCCAGCTCTCCACAACTCAAGGTCTATGCAAAAGTTACAAAAGTAACAGACCACAAATCTCAGGCAATAGACCGTGACAGAGTTCAGGCTACGTGACTATAGCCAGGTCAAGCATGTCCGGGCTGGATGGCTCCGGACATACTGGGACTAATGCAATGGTGTAGGACCAGGCAGAGTTTTGTTTGCTTCTATGTAGAGACACCCTATCTATAGCATCTCACTTGATCCTCACAATGTTGGAGGCAAATGTTTTATATCCCCGTTTGTGGCATACCCTGGATCTGGCACCAGGGGAATGGATTCTAGTGTTTGTCTATGCGCCATTTATATGGGTAAGAGTTCATGATCAACTCAGAACACATGGGGTTCTATTTCTTTGAGAGTCTTCTTCACAGTTGAGATGCCTTTTGTGCTCAAGCTCCTGTTATCAAAGTTTCTGAAAGAAACTTATGTGGATGTACCCATATTGAAAAATCCCCTGCAGTTTTTTTTTTCTTTTTACCTTCTTATGGATGGTTTGTCATTTTCTCTTTTCTTTCATAGGAAATGAATAACTGTTTATTGCATCAATCCCATATTCTTCTCTAAAGACATCATAAAATGCAATGCATGAAATTTGGTTCTTCTCAATGAGCTTCTAGCATAAAAATGGTAATATTTTGTTACTGGCATTTCATGGCATTCATTGTTGCCCAATAGTTTCCCTCTTTGGAGGCTCATCTGATTTCCTTTTGGTAGTACTTAAGTTAGGCATTTAGAAGTATTTTACCAAAGAAAAGAAAGGAAAGGAAAGAAATACAGGTGATATTAGTTAGCAAGATAATAAAGACCCTCTTGAAAAATCTAACTGGAGTGGTTTCCATGACATTTAAACCAAATCTGTTTATTCCAAAATTAATTATATGGTATTTTGTGATATTTTAGATTTTTTTGACCTACACTTAACATCCTTATAGATTTTACTCTAACTTTGAGGCAGAAATGCTTGTCTAGATTATAATTAGTTTTAATTAATGAGTAGATTGCCTATATAATTGCAGTCTCCCCCTTACCTATTTTATTTCTCCATTGATTATGGTTAACAACCCATTAAACTGAATTTCTCTAATGGTGTATTAGTATGGGCTCTAGAGAGCAAAAAAGCAGTGAAGCACATGCACATGTATATATCAAGAAGTATTGGTACTAGAGGTCTAGTTAATATATGCATAGGCTCATGCATATATTAATTGTGTCTAATGTGTTTGAACATGTCTCTATGAGCATTGGCAGACAAAAGGAAAGTTCTCTCAGTTATACACTTGTCCTAGAATTACTGGCCTGTCTTCAAAATAAAAAGGTCCAATCAAAATAGCAACTTCTTAGAGGATCTTCTGGGCACATTAAATTCAAGGCAGAGAGGTCAGTTCAGAAGATTATGGCTGTTTGGGGCGCAGTGTAGGGTCATTTTGGTGGATTTTCCCAAAGGCAAAGAATGATCATGGGGGCTTAATGTAGAGAAATTTTATGTTAAACTGCAGTGGAGAAAAACAGGCCAGGAATGTGTGCTGTGGATTTTTTTTTTCGCATCGCGACAATGCACTTAGATAGCCAGGATTGCCATTTGAGAAATTTATTGGGAAACCTTTTCCTTCCACCCTATAGCTCTGATCTTGCTCTTTCAGGCCTTTTTTTTTTGACACCTAAGACCCAAAGAACAATGACCAGGACCATAATTTCAATTCAGGAAGGAAGCTCCAAGTGCCATTTTAAATGGAAGAGCATAGAATTGTGTGTGCGTGCGTGTTGTGTGTGTGTGAGCTAGAGGTCTGGTGTTGTAGTTACACGGTCGGTTGTGAATGGTAAGGTGAGCAGTTCAAAATCACCAGGCACTTCACTGCAGAAAGACAAGGCTGTCTACTCCCATCAAGACTTACATTCTCAGAAATCCACAGGAATAATTCTACCTTATCCAGCAGGGTGAGCATGAGTCAGAATTGACTTGATATTAGTGATTTTGAAGCATGTGAAAAGGCTGGAGTCGCTATGGAGAGTGTACCAAGCTGGATAGAGAATATTTTCAGAAATGATAACTCTATTTTTGTTTAATAAAATTCCCGTAGTTTTATAGCGATAATTTTTGGCTTACCATAATATGTAGAGATTTATTTTAAGAGAATTACTCACATATTTATAGAGATTGGCAAGTCCCAAATACATGGAGAAGATGGGTGTTTCGAAGCACTTAGTTACCTGGTGGTGGTTTTTGCCAAGTTGCCCTGGTGGAAGCCTCAGATATTAAACTCATGCCTGCCACCATGAGTCCATTGGACATTAATGATCCCTGTCTCCTTTCTTCAGTCATCTCCCTTTGAATTTTCTGACCATCCAGCCAAACCATTGGCAACTGTCCAGAAATCCGTGTTCAATTTCACATCTGACCATCCCTGCTTCAAAGCAAAATAACCAAACCAGGTGTAGTGATCAATGTTCTCTTTACTGGTGGGATTGCCCTTCACTAAACTCAGAAGGGGGTTGTTGTTTACTTCTGTGGTGCCTGCACATAAGGTAGAGCCATCTACAAGCCAGATGCAAGTCATCTCTTTTCTAGCCACTTGCACATAAGAACTCACCAGGAGGTGATGTGTGCAGAGTGGGAGAGTGAAGGTATATGACAGGAGTTGAGACTGGCAATTTGGACCACTTCCTCATGTGTGGGCACTTGTGTCTTCAAGTACTCCTTAGGTCTGGCAGTGTACATCTGTGTGGAGTGCCCCGGTGCTTGGCTGACTATGTTATTACGGGAGTCAGACCACAGCTAGTGTCTGTGTAGAGATAAGCAGAATTGTAGGAGGAACACAGGAAACAGGGTCTGCACTGTTTTAAAGGTTGGAATGCAGATTCCTAGCTTCCAATGAGTCAGATCTTCCCCAATTGTGTTCTGGATTGTTGGGGGACTGATGTGCCAGTGTCACGGGGCTCAAATTTGAGGAAGTTGCTGCCAGTCTCAAGTAGCAGAAGAATGGAGTCTGCCTAAGCTGTAAAGCTAGAATTATCACCTAGATGGACTAGGAGAATATGGCCATCTAAAACTTGGGAAAGAGAGATGTCAAATCATATGAATATTATCCATGAGCTGAAACTAAAATTGGCAAAATTTATAAGCTGAAGGATATTAGAGTGAATGATAAGCCAATCACAAAAGGATGAACATTTTATGAGTTCAATATTATAAAAGTTAAGGAAAGGGTGACATACCTGGGCAGAGGGGATGATGGCTACAGGGAAAGAGGAGTGAATTTTTTTCTGTGGCATCACTGCCTTGGTGGGAGTAGGAAGCCCAGCCTTGCTCTTGGAGAGCTGCTGCTAGATTTGAACTGTCAACCATGTGGGTTGCAGTCCCACACACAACCACTAAGCCACAGGGTTCAGCTTAGTAGTGAAATTTAAGTGAAAGATAAGGCAACATATAATAAGATGGTGATCACCACACTAATACCATAGGAAAGGAAGACCCATACAGGTACACCAAAGCAACAACACTTCTCTGAGGCTACAGTCAACAAAGGAAGCTACTACATACACAATTGTGCATTATCAGAAATAATAGGGACTATGTTTGGAAACAAAAACATCAAATGAGCAGGTATAAGTAGGTGAAAAACATTAAACTCAGCATACATTGTTCTGGCAGAAGACATTTCTATAAATGTAATTGTGCTATAGATATACAAATGTTTATAATAGAGAAAAGAAAGCAAAGGTATGTTAACTTTTTAACTACAATCAAATATCAAGAGGAAACAAGTCCTTGGGCCTGGAGGCATGGGACCATAGTGGAAGGGCCATCAAGGTCAGTTGACAAACACTGTCCACAAAGATAATGTTCTGCATTCTATTTTTGTGAGTAGCATCTGTGGTATTAAACCTGGGTGAACAACCATCTCAGGTGCTATTGTTAGTCTCTCCCCAAGAGTAAAAAAATTAAATACGTGGAAATAATTAGCCTATTGTGTGAATGGCTCAAATGAACTATTGTCTCCTCTACCTGAGATGAGAAGAATTAGATGGTACCTAGCTACCACTGCCACATATTTGGAATGGATCATATTTGGAATGAATAGAAGGTCTTCAGCAGAATGGGAGAAATATGTGGGACTAAAAAATCATCAACGGTTACTAATCAGAGAGAAGCTGGTGCAACCCCTGAGATTACATTCCTGAGCCACCCTTCAGGGTTGGAAATAAACTTATACCGCCATGGCTTCAGTTCTAGCCAAATACTAGAGAGGACACTATAGTGAACGTAACATACCAGAATGAAGCAGGGAACCAATAGAGAGGTCTGTGGGGTTTGCCCCAATTCCAACTACATGGACATCCTCCCCCCTTCCCACACCTAGAAGAATTCACTTCAGAGGACAGCACCTAAACTGTCAGTTCAGGGAGAGGGACATGTCTGAGCAGAGCACATGGGAGCTACTGAAGAAGGAAAGAGAGAGTGGAAAATATCCTTGCCCACCAAGTCCCAAGGATAATATTCCTGCTCAGAGCAGCCAATGCAGAGAGAGGAGCATAGGGCCAACTCCACCAGGAGACATGAGATCCCTCACTGACCCACAGCATTGTGAGGGAATTGTGTCCGGTCTGATCCCGCCACCACAGGGTAAAATGCTAAGGGCATGCAATTGAGCAGCAAGGGGAGCAAAGCAATGAAGTCCCTAAGGAATACCGAAAAACAGACTTTGGGGCCAGGGTGTGGCACCTCAGGCAACTGGACTTGAAAACACTCCTAAAGGTCAGCAAACAGACCTGGAACTATTTGTACATTTCTTGAGGATTCTTTTTTTTTGTCTTTGGGTTTTTATGTTTTTGTTTTTTTTTCTTATGTTGTTTAGTTTTGTTCCATCTTATTTTTTTGTTTGTTGTTTTGTTTCTGTGGGTAACACTGCCCTCTGGTGGTTGTGGGCGCTACCCAGTGCTGCGCCTGAGAGCCGCCGCTGGGTTTGAACGGCCAAGCCTGCAGGCTGCAGTCTGGCACTCAACTACTCACGCCACCAGGGCTCAGCCCTGATCTGTCTTATTTTTGTGTTATTATCTCTGCATGTCTATTTAGATAAGTAATCCAGAGGAGAAAACAGGAGAGGGGGAGGTGATTGAAAGAAAGTGGTGTTAGCAAACTCAGGAACAAAGAAATTAGAAGTTATCTAAAATCAATGGCAAAGAGGGTGTAGAAGCTCAGTAGGGTTTGATCCAGGACAATATAACTGAGAGGAATACTAAAACCTGAATGAAGACTGAACATGATAATGGGACAAGAGGAAAGTAAAAACAAATAGAGGAAAGGACTGGGATGTAAATGGGCATTTATAGAGGCCTCAATGTAGGCATACACATATGTAGATATTTATGTATGCCCAGAGAAATAGATCTATATCCATGTATTATATGTTAAGTATTAAGATAGCACACAGACATTGGGCCTCTACTCAAGTATTCACTCAACAAAAGAACACTTTGTTTTAATAACCCTCCATTCTGGGATTTTCAGCTGCCCTATAAGATCGCTGAAGATAAAATGGATGCATAGCAAATGTGGTGAAGAAAGCTGATGGTGCCAAGATATCAAAAGATATAGCATCTGTATTTTTAAAACCTTGAAGATAAACAAGTGGCCACTTATCTGAGAAGCAACAAAGCTTGCATGGAAGAAGCACAGCAGCTTGTAAGCGTATGAGGTGTCAATGGGATCAGGTATCAGAAACAAAGACCCAGAACAAAAAATTCATATTGATGTGAATGAGAGGGAGGGCAGAGTGGAGACCCAAACCCCATCTGGAGACAATTGGACATCTCCTTACAGAAGGGTCATAAGGAAGAGACCAGTCAGTCAGAGTGCAATATAAGACTGATGAAACATACAACTCTCCTCTAGCTCTTTAATGCTTTCTCTGCCCACCCCCGACTCTCAAGACTCCAATTCCACCTTACAAATATGACTAGACAAGAGCATGTAAATTGGTACAGATAAGAGCTCTCGACACAGAGAATCCAAGACAGATAAACCCCTTAGAACTAATAACGAGTGTAGTGATACCAGAAGGATAAGGTGGGGGAGAAAAGGGGAACCAATCACCATGATCTACACACAACCTCCTCCCAGGGGGACTGACAACAGGAAAGTGGGTGAAGGTAGACACTGGTCAGTGTAAGACATGAAAAAGTAATAATAATTTATAAATTGACAAGACTTCATGGGGAGAGGGGAAATGAGGAACTGATAACAAGAGCTCAAACAGGAAGACAATGCTTTGAAAATGATGATGGTAGCAAATATACAAATGTGCTTGACACAATGGGTGGATGGATGGATGGATTGTGATAAGTGTTATAGGAACCCCCCCACTTATTAAAATAAACAAATAAATAAAATAAAAATAAAAGTTAACAAAACAACAGAGAGGTGTGCAGTCCTCACATTATTAACCATCCGAAATAAAAAAAATGTGATAGGATAATTTGCAGAATGCAGGAAGACACGCAAAAGGATGACTGGAGTCTACAAACTGTGCTAGTGGGATAAATGATATTACATTGTGAGGAAGAAAGTCAATGTTATAAAACAAAATATGCATGCCTGTTGAAAAGAAAATTGCTTTGCTCCATAAACATTCACTGAATTCACAATAAAAATAAAATAAAATCTCAAAATATTATTTTTAAGTGTTGAAAGAAAACAAACCAAAAGGAGAAAAGAAATTTCTTATAGAGACAACAGAGAAAGGAAATCTCCCCCAAAAGTCATATCTTGAATTTGGATTTATAGGTTCTTGCCCTGTAAATGTGTAGATTTCTTCACAGAAAAGCCACCCATTGGTGTCATTGCAGTGATAAGCAACACTGGGCAACTATGAGTGTTGGTGGCATGAAAATTATATGCTTCTTTGCCAGTTGCAGAGAGATGCTGTTTCTCTTTGCAAATGAAGTTTAGTTGAGGACACTTAGGACACACTAGCGGAGCCCTCGCTGCTGACTGACTGCCTGAGAAGATTCACCTCTAGTTGATTTTTCTGGATTAAGATGGAGATTCCAGTTCAATCTGAAGTTCCTCAGAAGCAAAATCAACGGATCTACTTCCAGAAAGTCAACCGAGGAAAACGCTACTGATCACAGCGCTTCTCTGGCCCACGCAGTCCCCATGAGCCAGGATTTGACAGCAACTGGTAAGGAGATTGTGGGCAAGACTCTGTCTCTTGGATGCTGGAATGAAGGAACACAAACGACTAATACTACTTTTAGGGGTCAGATTCAACACTCCACTTGGGTTTTCAGACAAACTTTTACTTCCGTGTGACTTATTTTTCTCCTCAGAGTTCTCTTTTTGCAGATTAACCTTGGTCAGAAGTAGGTTTTAAGTAACTCATGAACTCATTTTGGGGGTGCGATTTATTAATTTACTTTATATTTTATTGAAAGATCATTTTATTAGGGGCTCTTGCAATGCTTATAATACTCCAGCCACCAATTTTATCAAGCATATTTGTACCTATGTTACCGCCATTATTTTCTAGACATGTACTTTCCACTGAGCCCTTGGTATCAGCTCCTCTTTTTTCCCCTCCCCACTCCCACCCTTGTGACCCCTTGATAAATTATTATGATTTTCATAGCATACACTGACGGTTGTCTCTCTTGCTCCATAGTTTCTGTTGTTCCTCTCCCAGGATGCAGGTGTGTGTGCTTAGATGTCAATCATTGTAATCAATTTCCCCTTCTTCCCCTTCTCTCTCCACCTTCATCCTACCCTTCTAAGTACCGCTACCTGCATAACTTCATTTAAGAACTTCTCATTTTTTATACACAATTTTGAGTGCAAAAAGACATATGGTTAATTCTTGATAGGTTCTGGTTACACAGAGGTGTGTACTCCTATGTTTTGTGCATGTCTCTGTATAAATGTTATACTTCAATACAACTGTGATTAAAAGAAAGAAACATGAGAGAAGCCGGGTTACTCACTTGCTCTTGTAATATCCAGACATGGTTACTGGGAAAGAAATAAGTGGGTTTGGACCTTACTCGGTGTAAACAAATCCAAGTGTCTTTTTACTCCAGGATCTGGCAAAGAACATTGTCCTCCTGTTAATCTATAACTCTGTCTGCACCCAATTTGGCTTCAGAATCCATTTTATTGACTCTGAATTCAGAGCCTGTTCAGCACACACGAACTGTAACTCAAATGCATTCAAACTATGATTTCCTCTTTAGGCTAGAACCTGAATTTACAACCTTTTCAAGGGCAAGGAACAATTGCGCATGCGTGGTATTAAAGTCACAAACTTTTTTTTTTTAAGCTGGTTTCAAAATCAAAGAAAAATGTCTAAATAAAACTTTGGAGATTTTCATCGCTGTTTGCAAGATGTAATGATGGTATTAAGTTAAGCTGGCTAGGTTACGCTCTTTCGAGTTTTATCCCAGAAATGTTTCACTTTTGAATGGAGCCCAACGGGTCTGGGCCAACAGAGTGGCTGCTTTTCTGAGTTATTATTAAAGAATAAAAGCAAGGGCGAGTCTAGGGAGCTGCCCTGACTGGATCTTTGATGAGCAGTAATATTTTTTCAAAAAAGATATAAGACTTGGCATTCAAAGAAATAAACATATCTCGACAGATCTGAGATAAGAAATAGGCATTTTCTCCCATGGTTTTGGGCAAAGTTAACCTGAAAGTGGAAAACGGTAATGGAAAAACGATTCTCTTTGATATTTTGTCATTCCCTTTTCCTCTTTCATTTCACTCTAGTTTTTCATTCCCTTTCCCATTTCTTTTACTTTCAGAAAAAAAGTATTGAAATTGTAAAATGCCCATGTGAATTAGTTGCTGCGATGAATTCATGAACGATTTGCCTTATCTGATTGCATCTGCTGTGCTTTGGCAGTAAGTTTAGGCAGCATTTCCTGAAGTAAGATAAATGAGAAATTAACCCGCAAGGGCTGAGGTCATTATCCTGCTACTTACAGGGCCTGGGAAAATTCACAATTTTATCAGTGTATGGACTTGAACCCAACAGCAATTGTAAGGAATATGCAGGACTAGGCAGTGTTTCCTTCTAGGTTGCACAGCAAGAGTCAGCATAGACTCCATTGCACATAACAACAACAACAATAACAGCAGCAAAGCATGCCCCTTTGTCTCTACAATGTCTTGCTCTTAGCTTCCTCGTGCCTGCAATTCTCTGTTGGGGCTTCCTTCTGCAAACTGGCTTCTTCTCTATCCTCCCTCCCCAGATGCACATTCTGAGAAATTGAATTCTTTGCATGCTGACAGTGTGTTAAGAATTTAGCTCCCCCCATCCTGTAGCTCAATTCTCACAACTGGTCCCTTGGAGTTCATCCATCTTGGGTTCCCTGTCTTTCCATTCCACAGTAGTGTAGAACTGGGACCATGACAATGGAGGGAGGAAGCCTTCAGGAACTAGAGGAATGTTGTATGCTTCATTGCCACCTCACTGAGCCTCACTAGCCTGTCTCCTCCCCAAGACTCCCCTATGCAAGAGTGTCCAAATAGGAGGAAAAGTGGGGTGAACAGGGGGAGCCAACTTCAGGGATCTACTTAAACCCCCTACCAGGGGGATAGACACTGGGGGAGAGAGCAAGGGGGAACATCGAACAGTGGAAGTTATGACAAAAAATAATTTATGGAGTATTGAGAGTTGGTGGGGGAGTGGGGAGCAAGGATGGTGGGGAAGGATGGGAGGCTGAGGTCAGAGGCTCAGATGGAAAGGTGGAGGTTCAGAGAGCAATGACTGCTGCAGGCATGTGAAGAAGCGTGGCACAATATATGTATTTATGTATTATGAGAAACGATGTATGAGCCCCCAATAAAATGATTAAACATGGGGGAAAAAATAATTTAGCTCCCAATTTTAAGACTTTCAGTTTGGGAGGTTTTCAACATGAGTGAGGTGACTAGAATATTCTCTAGTCTAGGAGACTAGAATGTCTAAGGAAGGCTTTTGTTCTCTTCCTATCTCAAAGGATATATGGAGCAATGATTATGAGCTGTGGCTGTAGAGTCTGGGGAATTGTGTAAGCATTCTCAAAGGATTTACTCAAGTATAAAGATAGAAGCAGTAAGACCTCTTTCTTTATAGGGTTGGTGTGAGGTCTGAATAAGATACAAAGTGCCGGCCATATGGTCCACCCCCAATGAATGATATTTATTCTGATGATTTGGAGGTTATACCTTATCTTGAACTTAGACCATGAATCTGCTTAAGTCTAAGAGCTTAATTAATAATACTACATATTTCTGAACTCTCAGTATGCCAAGTCTATTGCTGTGCATATTTGGCTTATGTGTGCTTTACTTCTGTCAGTTCCTTATTCAAAGGTCACCATCATAGTGAGATAGCTATCTAACTGAAAACAATCCATTCTTCTTCCTCATTTCTACTCATATGAGATCTCCCTTTGCCTGGCATCTCCTGTATTTTTGTCAGTGATGTTTATTTTTTTTCCAAATACCATGTGATTTAGTTATTTTTGAAGCAAAGGTCGATCTCTCAATATTAGAATGTGACCTCCATGAGGCCAGGGGCACTTGATTTCTTCCTTTCTGGAGCCCTTGTTTTATAAAACACAGTCTTACACACAGTAAGAGGTCAATAAATATTTCTGGAATGAATGCAAGAAAGAATGTCTCCATGACATTTAATTAGGTAATAAAACTAACATATTTAGGAAGTGATAGCAACATTTCTGCTTATCTTTGATGTCACCCAGATAGAATTTAGTTTTAGGGAGGAATCTAGCTCAAATCTGCATTCATGGTGATTATTCAGTCACATAAGCATTGAGATATATAGCTTCATCTATTTCATCTCTAAATGGGAACAATGATATCTATCTACAGATACGTTAAGGTTAAATGAGTAAATTGATTTAAGAACACGGCATAGGTGGGTACTAAAACAAAAAGTGGTGTCATATATTTATGCTTTGATCTCAGGATGCCAAGATATCACTGTGGCAGTCACCTAATCTAGTATCAATTTGAGGATAAAGAGTGTAGGGGTGGAGTCTAGCCAGCCAATCTGGACTTAGCCAATGAGACCTCTGTGTGGACATGTCTGAGATTCCTGGGAAATGTGGCAACTCCTTCTTGGAGGTAGGACACACAATATCTGTCTCCTTACTCCTTTGGAGACACTCAACTGAGGAGACTGGCTCCCTGAGAGATTTCCCTCAGGAGTAGCTACATGAACCTACCCTAATGTAGCCAGAAGCCTGAACCTAGAAAATCACATGGAGACTTCTGCCGGTGCTGAGATGCTGACAATACCATTGAATCTAAAGACTTTCTACCCGCTCTCTTGTGGTCATTCTGCACTTGGCATCATTGTATGTGTTTCATGAGTCTGAAGAGGACTTATAGATTGGTATCCAACATATGGTTTAATGTCGAACTTATGACGTTAAATTGGACTGTGTTGCAATGGTTTTCTCAATCTTCAATAGCTCTTTTATATAAACCTCTCCCTTATATAGATAGATCTGTTTATAAATTTTATTTCTCTAGTCTACTAACACAACCATGAATATATATGTATATATATACATATATATATATCCCTTCTGAAAATTCTGTTACTGTAAAAGTCCAGGTGAATACAAACATAAATGTAATAAAGATAAAATAAGTAAATTTGGTGCTATGCAAACTGTACCCCAATACAACAGTTAAAATAACAATCAAACAAAAATGTTAAGCATTATTATTAGGCGTCATTAAGTCACCTCTGACTTAAAGCAACCAGTGTACAACAGTCTTACTCAAACCTCATGGTTCTTGTTATGCTTGAGACCATTGCTGCCTCCCCTGTGTGGAGCCATCTTCTGGAGCATGGGCTTTGCTTTATTGAGCCTCTCTTTTACCAAGTATGATGTCCTTCATCAGGGAAGATCTGTCATACCTTTCTAGAGAGCATTCTCGTGGTCCTTCTCTGACATTTGTTTGTTCTGAGGACTCACACACTCTTCCCTGGTGCCAGAATTCAAATGCACCAACTCCTCTCTTATCCACTGCTTTGCTTTCATATGCCTATGGGATGGTTGAAAACACTCTGAGTTGGGTCAGGCCCCCCCTTAGTTTTCAGAGTGATATTTTTGCTCTTTAACAATTTAAAAAAGCCTTGTGCAGCATGTTTTTGCAGTGCAATATGTTGGTAGATGTCTTTGCTGTTTACATAAGTAGTGATAGTGTATCCAAGTGAAATGAAATTCTTGACCACGTCAGTCTTTTAAGGTTTTCTATTCATCCAGCAATGAGAAGTTTGCTTTCTTTATATTGAGTTTTAATCCATGCTGAAGGAACTTTATCATGGCTGTTTTAAATTCTCTTTGTTTTAAGCAAGCAAGTTTGTGTCATCTCTATATAGCAGATTGTTGGTATACCATCTTCCAATCCTGAGGCCCTTTTATTCTTCATGTAGTCAGGTTTTTCAGAGTATTTACTCGACATACAGATTGATAAGTATGAATGCATTGCTTGCATACTTCTTCTGATTTTAATTTATGCCATATCTCCATGGTTTATACAATAGCTATCACTTGTTCTGTATACAGATTTAACATAAACACAAGTATTTTGGAGTTCCTATTCTTCTTGATGTACAAAGTTTATAATTCCATATGGTGGCTCTCATGGACTCATTTTAATAATTTTGGCAGGCAATGATACTTTCAGTATTCTTTGCCAGCAACACAATACAAATATACCATTTCTTCTCTATTTTTCCTTACTCAATGACATTTCACATGTATATGAAGTGATTGAAAATACTGTGGTTTGGGTCATGCACCCTACTCTTCAAAGTAAAGTATTTGCTTTTCAGCACCTTAAAGAGGCCCTGTGCAGCAGATTTATCCAATGCAATGGTTTGTTTGGTCTCTGGATTGTGGATCTAAGCACGACAAAGTCCTTTCTCCCCCCCCCCCCCATGTATCCTATTGGTCCAGTTGTGAGGTTTTTGTTTTTTTTTAACATTGAGTTATAATCCACTCTGAAAGCAGCAATCTTTGATGTCCATCAGCATGCATTTCAGTTCCTTCTCACTTTTAGCAAGCAAGGATTTGTCATGTGCATACCACATGTTGTTAATAAACCTTCCTCCAATTCTGATGCCACATTCTTCTTTTGATTATTTGCTAAGTGTACAGATTGAGTAAGTATGGTTAGAAGACACAATACTGACACATAAATTTCTTGATTTTGAACCATGCAATTTGCCCTAGTTCTCTTTGTCCAACTTGATCCACAACAGACTCCTCATGAGCACAACTGAGAATTCTAGAATTCTCATTCTTCTCAAGACTATTCATGGTCTACACAGTTTAATGTCCTCCTATATTCAATAAAATACAAGCAAACGTCTTTCTGATAGTCTCTGCTTTAAGCTCAGCTTCATCTGACATCAACAGTGATCTCCTTTGTTCCATGTCCCTTTCTGAATTTGGCCTGAATCTGGGCCAGCTTCCAGTCAATGGACTGCCGCAACTATCCTGAGACTCTTTCCAGCAGAGTTCTATGTGCACGTGCTATTCATGATATTGTTTTATAATCTCCTCATTCTGTTGGGTTGCCTTTCTTTGGAGTGTGGATAAATACAGACCTCAGACATCCAGGCAGCCGGTAAGTTCTCTTCCAAACTTTGCTTCCAGTATTTCATCAGCTCATTGAAACATTTTCAGTCATATTCTGTCAACTCTTAGAACCTTGTTTATGAATAAGACTTTCGTGTAACTTGGAATTCCTCCCTGGGTACCATTTATTCTTGATCATATGCTACTTCTTGAAATAATTGACTGTCAACAAGTTGTTTTTGAACTGAATTATGTGCAGACTTTTCATCTTCTTTTGATGCTTCCTGAGGCATTCGATATTTTGCCCAGAGCATCTTTCAATATTGCAACCCAAACTGGAATTTTTTTCTTTCAGTTTCAGATACACTGTGTTTTTACCCCTAATTCTAAGTCTTTGCACATTCCAGTGTAATATGTTACTTGTCTTCTTGGGCTATGCTTTGAAACTTTGTATTCAGCCCTTCGACTTCATAATTTCTTCCATTTGTCTTAGCTACTCTACGATTAAGCACCAGTTTTAAAGTCTCATCTGACAATCACTTTGATCTCTTCTATTGTGTCTTTTAATGATATTTTGCTCTCTTCATGAATATTGATATTGATGAACTCCCCCAGCTCATTAGGTCTTCTGAAATTTGTGTTCAAGGCAGCAAATCTGGTGTTGAGATGTTCTTCAGATTGGATATATTTAAGGTAGCTTTTGACCTTCCTGGGCTTGCTTTAATTTTCTCCAGTGTCATCTGATTTTGTGGAAGCATCATTGATGTTCTTTCCACAGTTGGCCCCAGGTTGTTTTAGTTGCTGGTACTGAGTTTTTCCATTGTATCTTACAACAAATGAATTCAATGTAATCTATCTGACAAGTCCACAGGTATAGCTGACTTTGCATTATGCAAAAAGGTATGAAGAGCTTGTTGATCTTGCATAAATCCATCCTGCAATCTCCAGTGTCATGTCTGTCACAAGACCATATTTTCTAATTGCTTTTTCTTCCTTTTTGTTTCCAATGTTTGGATTCCAATTACCAATAAGTATCAATGACTCTTCGTTGCATGTGTCAGTACTTTCATAGTGAAGACATTGGTAGAATTCTTCAATTTCTTCACCACTAACTTTAGTTGCTGATACATAAATTTGAATAAGAGTGATAGGGTGGGGGATTTCCTTAAAAGTCAATGTTTTCTTATCAAAGGCAGTATTGTACTTCAAGATAGATCTTAAAATATTCCTTTTGTCAATGTATGTGATGCCATGCTCGCATCTGTCATTCCCAGCATAGCAAACTTTATGACTATCTATGATTCAAAATGGCCAATATGAGTCCACTTTAGTTTGCCGATGCCTAGTTAATGGGTCCTTTTATATTGCTTTTCATATTTGACACCTTCCAGTTTTTCTACATATTTTCCATGTCCTGATTAGTAATGGATACATAACTGTATCTTCTCATTTTGAGTTGCATCCCATCAGCATAGGAAGGTTTCAGAATGCTTCCACTGTTGACATTGTCAAAGTCAACTCTACTGGGAGGAGGCAACTCTTTCCTAATTGTGTATTGAGTCCCTGTCAGCCCGAGGGATTCCTCTCCTAGTACTAGGTTAAACAATGGATTGCTGCTACACATGAGGTTTGTGGCTAATTCCTCAGAAGTGAACTGGCCTTTCTTCTTCCTAGTCTGTCCTTAATCTGGAAGCTTGCTGGGTATTGTCCATCAAAGTGACCCTTCTGGCATCTGAGATACTGCGGTGTCACATCCAGAATGACAGCAACATGTAAGCTACCGCCTTATGACAAAGTGCAGACAAGTGGTAGAATAAGATATTAGTGAACTACAGTAAGTAAATAAGACTGTCATTAAAGTAAATGATTTTTATTTAAGAATGAAATTTACATTCTGTAGGATAGATAGAAGGGATATATATGTGTGTGTGTGTGTGTGTGTGTGTGTGTATATATATCCTGGAATTTTGTGTGTTACTATGCTCAAACTATGTCCTAGATATTCATGGAGGAATGTTTTGGAAAAAGTGTGGAGAGGAAAGTAAAAATTCATTTTACAATAGTATGAAAGTACCATCCTAATTTTGTGAGATGCATTTTAAAACAATGTTATAAAGCAAGGGAAAATGCAGAAGAAACTTAGTAGATTTCAGATATATAGTAATATTCCAGTTCAATGAACTTGAACTATTTTACTGGTCATAAGAATGCTTACCTGATAGTCAGAGCAGGAGGCTCTGGAAGGGACAGGTTTAACGCAACTTTCAGGAGCAGTCAGTGCCTTCCTTTAGGCAGTTACCAGGGCCACCTATCTTATGATATTTTGAAATTTAGGCTCATGAAATGATGTTCTCAGATATGGTAATATAGACTTGTATAGTGATGAACAGAAAACTTGAATTGCTCTGAGGGAGAGAGCAAGCTGTTCTATTAGCCAGAGGTGTTCAGATTATCATGTCCCTTAGTTCAGAAAGGGTCAGTGACTAAATTGGGGAGGGGTTGTGGTATATTATTTTAACTGAAGTCTGAACAAATGCTTCAAAGATTTTTATAAATTCATTTAGTCTCAGACACAATTCTGCATCATCGAGGAGTTAGTTATTTCTGGCTCACCTATAACCAACATATCTATTTAGTACAAATTAGAAAATTCCATTTTCTATTCCACTTTTATTATCTTTCTCTGCTGTCTAACTGGATTGGCTTTGATTTACTAATTATTCCAATCTGGAAACATTGTCTCAGGCTTCTGATTACCCTGATATTCTTTCCCATGAATTGTACATAGAATAATTCAATTGTCATATGACAACATAGCATGACTCTTCAATGTTGCTTTCACAAATGTTGCAAGTATGCATGAGACAGATTCAAAGGGGCTTTTGGAAAATTTCTATTATTTCTAACTTTAGTTTTTCCTCAAACTTTTGGACCTACCCTTGTGTGTTTACAGTTCTTTAAGCATAAGTAATATCAAAACATTTTTAATTGAGGGATCTTATAGCTCTTATCACAATCTATACATCCACGTGTCAAGCACACTTGTACATATGCTGCAATCAACATTTTAAAACATTTTCTTTCTAGTTGAGCCCTTGCTATCAGCTCATTTTTCTCCTCCCCTACTCTCTCCTTCCCTCATGAACCCTTGATAATTTATAATTTTTTTCACATATTACACTGACAGCTGTCTCCCTTCACCCACTTTTCTGTTGGCCATTATATGTAGATCACTGTGATCAGTGCCTCCTTGGTCCCATCTCTTGCCCCTTCCTCTTTACCTACCTGGTATTACTACTCTCATTATTGATCCTGAGGAGTTTATCTGTCCTGGATTCCCTGTATTTCCAGGTCTTATCTGTACCAGTGTAGATGCTTTGATGTAGTCGGATATTTAAGGTAGGGTTGTGGTTATGATAATGTGGGGAGAATAAGCATTGAAGAACTAGAATAAAGTATGTTTCATTGATGGTCTACTACACCATGACTGGCTCATCTCTTACCTGCACTTCTTCTGTAAGGAGATGTCCAATTGTCCACAAAGGGCTTTGGGATTCCACTTTCTCCTCTCCCTCATTCACATTGTTATTACTTTTTTTTCTTCTGGGGTTTTTGAAGTCTGATACCTGATCCCATTGACACCTCATAATCACACAAGCTGGTGTGCTTCTTCCATGTGGACTTTGTTCCTTCTCAGCTAGTTTACCTACATAAGCTTGTTTACCTTCAAGCTTTAAGACCCCAGAAGCTATATCTTTTGATAGCTAGGAACCATCAGATTTCTTCACTACATTTGCTTATGTACCCATTTTGTCTTTGACATTCCTGTCAGGCAAGGTGAGTATCAAAGAATGGCAGGTTATTAGAACAAAGGGTTCTTTTGTTGAGGGAGTACTTGTGTAGAGGCCCAATGTCCATCTTCTCCCTTAATATTTAGTCTATAAATATATGTAGATAAATCTATTTTCCTATTGTTGCATATAAATATATTTCCAAATGTACCTGCTTGTAAGGTATCTATACATATCCTTTGCTGCCTAGTTATTTCCTCTCCCAGAAATAATTTTTATTCTAAATCTTGCTTTTATTTACATGTGACCATGAAAATTAAATAGCCCCCAAACAACAAATAATATATGTCAATTCAGTTTGATACTATGTTCAAACGGTATGTAATAGGTCATCACTACCCTAGATTGTATATATTTTTATTGGAAAAAAAACACTAGCTATAGAGAGAACCAGATTATGGTTGGAATTCTGATTCTATTTCTTATTAATTATATGCACTTTGGCAAATGAATTAGCTTTTGCTTTGCTTTGAGCGGCTCCTGGGACAGCAAATGAGATAATGCTTGAAGTGCATGGTATTTTTCTTGGCCAGTTCTTTACATTGACATTCAAATTGCATCATAATCTGACCCTAGACTATATTTAAATTTAAGTGGAGTCACCCATCCCTATATTCATGGACTTATCTTTTTTCCTCCCACCTACTTGTGGAATTTTTATTTTAGTTTTAAATACATACTGGAAAGTTGAGTTTGACCACATGCAGATTTTTGTAAACATCTCTAGCTCTCCATCTTCTAAACAAATCCTCTTGTGCTGACACTTTGTAGTCAAACCAATCTTCCCTCCCCCCCCCCAGTTTCCTGCAACACCGACAAGCGCTACTTCCATATAGTTTTTATTCTTTTGAGAAGGCCACGTCGATGGAATCATTTAGTAAGTAAATTTTTGACAGTTACTATGATATGGAATCAACTTGATGGTAGTGGGTTTGGGTTGGACCTTTTACTCAGCATAATGCTACATTATTGAGTATATACCCCCCCCCCCATTTTATTCATTTTCACATGTATCACAATTTGTTTAATGATTCACTTGTTGAAAGGCATTTAGACTATCACATCATCTTGTGTCATATGTACTGAACATACCCCTCTCTAGACTTTTGCTTAGTATATTTTCAAAAGCAGGACTGCACTATTCTCTGTCCAAATCTTATTTCTTTCTTCTGCATTATAATCCTCTAAAGACCTTGTATTTATTACCATTCATCATAGTTTTGTGTTATGGGAATTAGAATTGGTCTCTTTCTGTTGCTATTTTGTCCATGGTTCCAGTTCATAAGTCAATTTTAGAGATTTTATGTATCCTAGAGGTTTTATTCAACTTGACATCCAGTACAGAGTTCACCAATTTTCTTGCAAGTTGAACTGAACTGAATATGATTGTGATCAGAGGTGAATCTTGGAACCCTAAGAGTTGTGATTTTGATTCCTAATCTATTTGTACCCACTTCTCTGATGTTTGCAGTAAATATATAATAGTACTCTGAACTCTCCTCTTCTCTACCATTTTTTGCCCACTGATAATTCACACAGAAATACAAATGATTGAAGACTTGACCAAGAATAGCTATGATTTTAAAGGAAATAACACCCTTAGGCAGAGAGCCAATCATAGGAAAGTGTAATTTCATGTCTCTTCAAAGTATTCAGTAGAGAAAGGAAAGGGACTTTTGAGCGCTATTGAAATCACAATTTTTGGGGAATTTGCCTCTATATTCTTATGAGCCCATGCTTACATGTTCTTTAAAGAATTACATCTAGGTGAATTCTAAGGAGCTATGGTGATGCAGAAGGTTAAGCTGAGTGCTAACCAAAAGGCCGGTGGTTCAAATTCAAGAGCTGCCCCATGGGAGGAAGGTGGAGAAATGCATTCCCATAGAATTTATAAATGGGAAACTCTACAGAGTCATTCCTATTAGACCAATAGGTTAGCCGTGGCTTGAAATCAACTCAAGGACAGTGGCTTTGGGTTTATTTGGACTTTAAATAATTGGTTAGGCATCCTTTTAAAAAAAATCATTGCCTATTTAGAGAAACGTGGCCATACGGTACCGATCATAAATCCAACTGCTCATTTTTGGTGGAGCTTGGGAATAAGCACGACTGGAAAAGATCTTTCCCAAACCGGATAATTAGTCGAATTCTGGTTTGTGTCCTTAAGATGTTCCAGAGGACATACTGGAGGGGGACCCACAAACATTCTAGAAATAAGACTAGACTTTTAAAATTTGAATCCACTTCCTGCTGAAATCTTGGGACTTGTTCTTGGATTTGTTTTTAAATGATATGGATAAAAGCAGGCAATATAAATACAGCAAGTCTCTAGTGGCATGCTTGCCAAATGGTCTAAGTCAATTTAGGAGTGTTGGTGTCTCAAATTCACCTCCTGGGGCCAACAGCTCAAAAAATGGAACATTATGATTATTTGTATCAAGCTTCTTGCACTCCATTTTTCCCATCCCTCCCTCTGTATATAAGCCGTCCCATTCAAAAAAATTATGAACCAGCCACCTGAGATTAGCTCATGTGTTTTATGAAATAAACCAGCAGGAGACTTCACTGTGCAGAAAATCTTGCACTTACATTTTGACAGTTAACTCTGATCTGGCATCTTTGTGTTGTGACCTTCCACAGTGTACCAAGCACTTTATGGTGATGTCTACCTGTCTGTTCTACAAAAGGCGACACTAGTTGTTCTAATTCCTTCCTTAAGTGATCCTTGTTGCTATTAACCTTTACTCCCTGAAATTGAACACTGCTTATTTTACAACTTTATACACGGATAAGGTCTGTTTTGTTTTTTTTATTTTCTCAAGTGTTTCTTGGTTTTCTAAGTGTTCTAAGTCTGTTCGACTTGAGAAAAAACTTACCCCCTCATTATTTATTTTTGGTACTTCTTAAACGTGTTACAGATTTTATTGTTTTGTTTTGTCGGCATCACTGCCCTCAGGTGGTTGTGGGAGCTACCCAGTGCTGCTCCTGAGAGCTGCCACTGGATTTGAACCACCAAGCCCGCGGGCCGCAGTTCTGCACTCAACCACTTATGCCACCGGGGCTCAGCCCGTGTTATAGATTTTAAAGGTGTAAGGGGGCTATAAAGAGATATGAGTCTAAAAGTATTATTACTAGAGTTACAGTTTATACATACATAGTTTTATTCAAAGCAGAGAATGACCAAACTTCCCTTTGCCATCAGACAGCTGCAGACAAGGCGTCAGTCGCATTAAGGTACCTTCCAATAAAGATCCAATCTTTGGATTGCTGGATCGGTTCCATTCAAGGCAGAGAAGTCAGGACACAGGAAAATTTTGTAAACTTCTTATGTGGAAGATTCAAGAAAATTGACAACTTTATTGCTGAGTAAAAGTTCAGGGAAATTTTAATTATAATCCCAGATATCATCATAATGCACCTGATCACCTTTTTACAATAACAAGGGACATAAGAATTTTGTTGGAAAGGTTGACTTGATTCATCTTACAGCCCTGATATTAACTAAAGTCTGATGAAATCAGGCTTACTTTTGTTCAATAGCTCAAAGAACATTTAAAAGGAACACAATCTGTGTCCCTGGAGATTGCCAAACCTGTTCTTTTGATGTAAGTATATTTAAGGGTGCAGATATCTTTGGGGAAGATCTGGTAAAATGGAGACAGCACTTTCAGAAGCTGATAGGTTTCTAGATGGAGGGTATATGAGAAACAATAGGTTTACATTTTGAGGTTTTTGTTTATTAATTTTTCTATGATTTTCTAGCTTTTTGTTTTTAATCTATCATTGAAAACTAACATTTACTTAGTGCCTAATATATACCAGGAAATATGCTAGATACTATCATATGTGCTATGTATTTCAGTCTCACCAAAACGTTTGAGAAAATGACAAGTGTCTCTACTTTTAAAGATGTTCAGTGAAGTTCATTATCACTTATGATTCGTATATAGTTGTGATTTAGAGCTAGATTTTTTTTACTACAAAATCAAAACTCTTTCTTGAGAAACATTGAGCAAGGCTTATCCTGAGAAACACACCACAAATGGGAAATATGTTAGAATTCCACAGTTGTTTATTTCTCACAGATGATTACCTTTGTTGAGCTCCATCCACTTTAAATCACAGTTCACATGTCACATATGACTCTTCAGCGTAGGACTCATTCATCTCATGAACTATTTAGGATTTCAATTTATGTTTAGAAATGTTGTTTTCCTTAAAATTATTGGTATAACAAATCACAGAGCTAAGAAGGACAATGGGGAGTTAGTGCAATATCTTTGTTTTAGTTCTATATCTTTATTTAACAGTAACTGCTAGGAGGAAAAGAGTCAGGTTCAAGTCAGAGTAGTAATTTGAATTTCTTTCCTTGCATCATGAGTTAAATATAATATATACTATCTTGAATTGAACTGAACAATTGACACACTGTATTACCCATAGATTAATGCTCAGTTTATCAGTGGGATTATTTATCATGGGAGTGGGGGGAGAGAAAATAACTAAGAAAAAGCATGATGGTGGTCACCCTTATGAACTTCTTCCAATTAATTAATTCTTGTTTCAGTCTATTTATTATTCTGCATATCTCTGTGAACAGACCTTGCTCAGAGGCACACATGCAGACTAATTTTCTATGAGGATCCAAACTCAAGGGAAAAAAATAACCCGTAGATGGGCAGTTCTTGGCAAGGTACAAGAACTACATTCGTAAGGAGAAAAAAGGAGAGCTGTTTCTCTGTTGTTATTAAAAATATAATTTTAAGTGGAGAATGTGTGGAAATTCACAGAGATTTAGTTTTCATTAGAATAAGGTTTAGGAACATCACCTATGACAATCTCTTTTTAGAGTGTCACATTGTATATTAAAGTCTTTGAGAAAAACCTGCAGTAGAGAAAATTAACTTCCTTATCATGACTTCCTTAAATTTATTTTGACATGTAACTGCTTTACTAGAAAGTCCAATTAATATATTGAAAGTATATTGTGGATTGGTGCTTTTTGTTTGTTTTTTAAATATTGTAGGCAAAAAGACCTTCTTGGTTTGCATAGCTCTGGACAAGGGTGTGGGTCAAGGCAGACAGATTGAGTCGGTGCCTAAACAGTTGCCTTCGAGTTGATTACAATACATTGTGAGCTGATGTGTGTTTGAGGAACACCGGGCTCCGAGATGTGTTCAAAGGCTGATTTGGGGGAAATGGAGTACCCGATCTTTTTTCTGAGGCACAAGCTGCACAGCCAGGCAGCCATTTGTTTTACCTGGGGACTTGGATTTGAGGCCTTGGGAGTAGGCATCAACAATAGCTCAGTGTTTTAAATTAAAAAAGGTGACTGAATGTACACTGCAGCTGGACATATGGGGAATTCTGGACAGATGTTCTCTTCAGGACCAGTGGTGAGAGTGGTGAAACCAGGAGATTGGAGGGAAGGTGGAGTGGAAAGGTGGAACCAATTGTAGGGGTCTACATGTAACCTCCTCCCTGGGGTACGGACAACAGGGAAGTGGGTGAAGGGACAATGGACAGTGTACGATATGACAAAATAATGACAATGTGTAAATTACTAAGGGTTCATGGAGGAGGGGTATTGGGGAGGGAGGGGAAATATGGGGAACTGATACCAGGGGTCGAAGTAGAAGGAGGATGTTTTGAGAATGATAATGTCAACAAATGTGTAAATGTGGTCCGTATACAATTGGTGTATGTATTGATCATGGTGAGAGTTGTATGAGCCCCCAATAAAATGATTTATTAAATTAAAAACGTGACTGAAAACTCCAGTTGAGCACCCCAGCCCCACTGCACTACTGTGAAGTGTGTCCCACTCACGCTGACCCTGGGGGGGCGGAGTGAACTTTCTCCAGAGGTTTCTGAGAGTGTCAATCTTCACAGACAACCTCAGGGTTCTTCTGTGGAGCAGCTCATAGGCTTGAACTATCTACCTTGCAGATAGTACTGCACTGAGCCAGCAAGAATGCCTCTCAGTGTGCAGGCAATCTGCATTCTTAACAACCCCAAACACTATAAGCTTGACTTTACAATAGAAGGAAAAGAGAGTTCTAAAGTTTCAAATGAGAATTAGCTGTGAAGGCCCTATCAAATATTGCTACAAACTTTGTAAAGTGGACAATAAAAATTCAACTATCTTTATTTGTACATATGTATATTACTTTTATTTCTGATTTAACGAAAGTTAAAAAAAGGCTTTTGCAAGTGGAATGGTGGTTTCAATATTCCAACTTTTTTTCTTTTCAAAAAAGGTACAGGAGTTTGTACTAAGATCATTTTTTAAAGAGAATTACTACTACTACTACTACTACTACTACTACTACTACTACTACTACTACTACTTCTACTATATCTTCCCAAGAAGGAATTTCACATGCAACAACCGCCCGCCCCCTCAGTGGAAATATGTGTGCTGTCATGATGCTGCATTGCTTCCAGGGGCATTTCCAGAAGGAAGACAAGAAGCCCTGGGCACCCAGGCACCCTGTCAGTAGTGTGGTCATGCCTTGGACTGCTAACCTCGGAGTTAGCAGTGTGAGGCCACCAACCACTGTGGGAGAAAGACAAGGCTATTTGCTACTAAAGAGTTATAGTCTCAGAAAGCGCATAGGACCAATTCTACCCTCTGTGATGGGCCTGCTGTGAATCAGAATTGACTTGATAGCAGAGAGTGAGGAACAAAAGTGGTCTGCTCTTGCAAATCAACCCATGAAAGCTCCCTGCATCACAACAGTCCCATCTGGAATGGATCATCGAGTTGCTGCAGTCCAGGGCGGCCTTTCTTTCTGTTCTGTGTGGATTTATCCTGAGTCCAGGGTGGACTGGACAACACCTCACAACAGTAACAACAAGAACATGCATCTTCCTTAGATATTTGCTTGACAGGGGAAGCCCAGTGGAGAATGGAATGAGAGGAAGCTGCCCTATGTCTCTGACCTGGGAGATGCTGGTGAGGGCTCGGGGTCCTCTCTCATCAAGACAAGATCCCTTCTTCTAAATCTCATCAAACCTCATGCAAAAGTAGACTTTATGAACAGCTGACAATCTTGGGATCGAGCTTTCTTTACTTTTATTGGATACTCTAATCATGGGGACAAGGTTGAATGAGAGATGTTCAAATGGAAGAAGGGGATACATTTTTCAAGTGTATCAGTTCCTCCTGATATGAAAGATCTATGTTTCCTCTACGTGAAACTCAAATATCAAAAGCAAAGGCTACAGTGGAGTTTTTACATCAAGCTATGCATAACCCTCAGGCATTACAACTAAAAGAAACACCAGAAATTCAGTATATCATGCTTGTTTTTCATGTTACAATTTTATTTGATGTTAGACAACTTGAAATATTTTTAACTGAAATTTGGGTAGATATGTAATAGAGTAGCATTAAAACAAAAACATTAGTTATAATAACACACACATATTTTACTCCAGTTGGTGTGTTAGTACGGGTAGGCAAGAGGAACAAATTTCATAGATATGCATATAGATATAAGGAAAAGGTTTATATACAAGAGGAACAGGTTTTGAGCCCAGTCTGATTCAAAGTCATAAGTCCGATATTAATCCATATGCCCGAAATCAGTCTCCTTCCAACTCACAAAGTCACAGGTCAGTGGGTGCAGAATCCCAGCGCTGGTAGGCGTCTCCACATGGCTCCTCGCTTCCACGGCTCAGCATCCATCAACAGCAGAAGCAACTCATCGCTGGCAGAGGTCTTCCTGGGGCCACCCGAGCTTCAGAGGTCTGGCTCCATCAGGGCCAAGCCATGTGGTCTCTCCGCCGGCTCCTCCAGCTTCTCGGATGCTGCCATCTTGTCTTGTCTGTGATTCATCGTCTCTGAGACTAACTCCCAACAACTGGGGAAGGTAGCTTCTCATCTCCACAAAGGAAATACCGTGAGATTTCCCAGGAGTCTCAGGAGAAAGCCATGCCCACATAGAGGCCTCATTGGCTACTCAATGGCTATCTCCAGATTAACAGGCTAGACTCCACCCCTACATTTCAATAATAAAATTAACATAAGCACATGACGGCCACAGTTGGTTTCACTCACATAGGTTATAGAGATCTGGAATAAAATTCCCATCATCTTTAATGTTTTTAGTGAATGCTGCTGCTAAGCTGATGAGCAGCATGATTTAAAGAGGTGAGAAAGTACGTACGCACATTCTCTTCTTACTCCTTTTCTCCCTTCCCCTCTCCTTCCTCCAGTCTGGGAGGGGCAGGCACTGGATGGGAAAACAAAGAATGAACTGGATAAAGCCCAGAAACTGTCACCTTTAGTGAGGGAGGGTGGGCTACGTCTGTACCATTATTAACTAACATTGGTCACAGCTGCTGCTGCTGGAGGTCGTTTTCTTGCGGCTTTGTTACATTTCCTCTGTGGTCTCATTCCTATTTCCAGCCTTTGTGGTCTGCTCCTCCACTGTAAAATCATTTACCGCTGAGTTGAATCCGACTCGTGACAAAATTCATGTAAATCAAGTAAGAACTCTGTCAGATTTTCTGGAAGCAGATGGCTACGCTTTCCTTTCGAGGTGTAACTTTTGGGTTAGAAGCCATGCACCTGGCAGTTTGCACAACCAGGGACCCTTTCTTCTAGGTAGTCACCGTCATACAACCATAAGGCCTCAGGACACATTCTACCCACTTATATAGCAGTGGGGATTTGCTTTGGAAGTGAGAAGGTTTCAGTGTACATTCCAGTAAGGTGGTCTAGGAAGAAGGACATGGAAATTCTGGTGATTTTTAAAAAGAAACTCAGACTGTTAAAATTATGGATCACAACACTCCAATTGGCAACTGGTCACTGATAGAGAGCAGGCCTGGGTGAGGGTCTATTCTATTCTGCATGAATTTGCTAAGTGTCGGGGTCTAGGGATGGCAGCTCATACTGAAACGTCTCTCCTAGATCCCTGTTCAACGGTGAAATTGGTTTGCATAGTTTTTGAATTCTTAATGGTCCCTGGTTCAGCATTTATTTAAATCTTTGACAAGTGCAATTTTTTCGAGGGACAAGCACATTTTTTTTTTTAAAAAAAAGGCTTTATTACATTAAATGAATCTTTTGTTGATAAAGTTTCTAGGAGTAAATTTTTAAACAGATGGACCTTCAGATGTTATGTAAGAACTTCATGTTTATTTTGGTATAATCCCAACCTCACTTTCTAAAGTTTGCCAGGAAGTGAAATAGATGGGGAGAGTTCTGATCTAATTGAATAAACAGATGGGCAGTATAGGTAGTTGGGCCAGCCTATCCAGAGATGTGAACTTCTTCACTTTTCCAATGATTTCATTCATTCATTGAGCCATTCATCCATTCATTCACTGGCTTCGAGTAATTATTTGGCTCTTACTTATGTCTGGAAATCAAATGGGAAATACAAATCCAGTCTTGTTCTTGAAATATCCACAGTTTGAGAATAGATTTCAACTTTATTTCTGATAGTCCTCAAAAATTGGGTGTAAAACTATTGCAAGTAAAACCCATGACCCATGACAGCAGCCATGGCACTTTTTCAGAGGTTTTACGAGGTAAATGCCATGGAATCTGTGTCCCTGACAAAGAGCTAGCTGTTATACGGACTGCCCCCTCAAGAAGTTTGTCTTCCAGTGAAGAACAAGGTAGGTGACTCCTTGTTTATTTCATTGCATGAGGGAGAGTGCTCAAATTTGATTTAGCCAATAGCAGAGGTGCAATTATTAGATGTATTTAATATTTACAAAGCACAGAGAACAGAATTGGAGACAGAGAAAGCCATGTTACTATTATTATTATTATTATTATTATTATTATTATTATTATATTCAGGCATTCCATAATTTTCTTGCTGAAGGGAAATTAAGATGTTTACCACAAAACCCAGAAGATGTGATTCATAGTTTCCACTATATGTGAAGTTTGTGGGAAAATGGAATTAAAACAGATATTTTTTCTAAATTTTTGAAATCCCCTCATCTATCAAGTCAACCACATTTTGTATGGCAAAGTGCCTCTTCTAAATAATATAAAAGCAACTAATATATGTTAATTTTAAATCAAGATTGAACTTTCCTATTTTTTTCATAAGCCCACACCTAAGGACATTTCAATCAAAGGGCAAATAATCCAATGAACATTATTCTTAGGGAAAGTGGTCATCATCCACCTTCTTTTTGTTGAGACACAATTCAGATGACAGTAAAGGAAACGATTTTTCAAGATAGATCAGAAAGAGTGGGCAACTCACTTCACCCGAAAATATTTTGAAAAGACTTATGGGAAAAGAAGAGGCAATAAGACTTGGGGAAGGCAACACCTGTATGAAAACACAACTATGTCTCACTAATACAGAATGACAGCAGTGTGGCCAGATTACACCCTGTCAATGTCAGGAAATTTCAGAGAACAGGAAATACAAAGCAGCCCTGTGCTTTCCAGCTCTCCCAGCTTTCCCTCTGCCAAAATTGAGCTAGAATTCTGCAGAGAAATCAACTGTATACCTCTATTTACTGCTATCTCTATCCATCTACTGGTACTCAGTGAGAGAGGCTTGAGGACTTGGTTCTCATGGCTGTAGGGGCTGACAAGTTCAAAACCTGTAAGGCAACCCTTCAAGCAGAACACTCAGGAAAATGTTGATGCTGCAGCCTTGAGCCCGAAATCTACAGGGCAGAATAGAAGGCTGGGGACCCAAGCAGGATGGCTAGACTTTGATCCTGAAGCAGAATTCCTCCTCGTCCTCTTCTTGCCTTAAGAGCTCCTTGAAGGCTCTTAACGCCTTCAGTTGATTGGATGAGAGCCACCTGTAATATTGAGTCTAATTCCCTCTTAGAATCAGCCGATTGTAAATGTTAATTACATCTACAAAGTGCATTCATACCAACATCTAGATGAGCGTTTCATTGAACGACTGAACACCGCAGCCTGCTGAAGATGCCGAGAATAACCCACTACAGAGCAGCTGTGTTCCGGTGCTGGCAGAAGGCTCCCAAGGTGCAGCGGCGATGCGGAGCAAGACAAAACTGCAGTTGTATGTTAGCTTTGTTCCTTACGAGGTGACCTTTGTGAAGTTGTTACATTTTCTGTCTCTCTTCTCTCTTGTCGAACAGGCAATTGCACCTATTTGCTATGCTGGGTCTGTAGATTTTATAAAACTAAAAATTTAAAATATTCTGGGCACAGAGTTGTACAAAAGGTTTCAATTACTAATAGAATCAAGAACAGCCATCCCCACTCAGCAGTGAGGCTCCGGGGCAAAGGAGTGTGGGGTGCGAAGGTACGAAGGGCAGTGGTAAGATGTGAGGCTGGAAGGAAAGACAGTGTGAACGATCTTCAATGCCAGGTTGAGGACGTGGCCTGGCTAGAGATCCACAGTTTGAATCCAAGATAAGGCAAAATACGGACTCACAGAGCCCGGAGAACGGAACCTGAACACAATGTTGGTGCTAAGTAGAATGTAATCTTACTCATTTATCAAACAGACCCCGTAGGACTGCCACTTGGCTGTGCATCTTATTAGGAGTTAGCTGAAGAGTCCTGTGTATCTCATAGCACAAAATTCACTTTTAAAATATTGATAATTTGAACTTTGTGTTAATTTCCCTCAATTAGGTTTAATTAGTGTTTCTTCACTATACCATATGTAATGTTTGCTTAGTCTGGCAAGGTGATAAATTGCTTCAGTTTACGATTTTGTCCTAAGGCTATTTGTAAAGGGGGGGGGGTAGAACCATCCTTTCAATGAATTAAAAAGTTCCTTAATAAAGATGGCTATCTAAACAAACCATTAAATAGTGAGCATCATGGTAATCATTGTCTCCAAAGATCCATTTAAAGGACTTTAGCTGGTTTACAAAGTTTGTAATTTTAATATAAACATTCCTTTCAATCTTTCCCCCTGTGTTAGTCTGGGTAGACTACAGAAACAAATTCATGGATACACTCATGTATAAAAGGGAGAGGTTTATACACAAGAACAATTGAACATTGAGAAAAATCCCAACTCAGTCCAGTCCAAGACCATAAATCTGACATTGGCCTATATGTCTGAAACCAATCCACAAAGTCCTCTTCCGACTCATGATACACATCCAACCACACCAAATGCAGGGCAATCACAAGTCGGTGGATAGAAAGTCTTTGGATCCAGTGGTGTTGTCAGCATCTCAGCCCTGGAAGGGGTCTGTAAGTGGCTCCTCCAATTCCCAGCACCTGGAAGTCCATCAGCATAGTGCCATGTGTCTTGTCAGTAGAGCATCCTCACAGGAGTGAACTGAGAAAGATAGTGTCTCCTGTCTCCAAGAAGAAAGTACCAGATTTTCCAAAATTCTCAGGAGAAGACCACGCCCACACAGAAGTCTCATTGTCTATCCCCAGATTGACAGACTAGATCCACCCTGACACTCTTAATTTTCATATTGACACCAGATTAGGTGACTACCACACACCACTTATGTTTAAATTTTGATTGTCATTAAAATATGATATGCACACTTTTACAACTGCTCTCTTTGCTTATATGATAAACCCTACTGACTAATGATTTTGAACAAAATGTCAACCCAATGTTCATATGGGTATTATGATCCCTGCATTGTAGACCTTTAGTAAAAATTAACACTTTTCTTTCCAGAATTATAGTTATTCACACTTCCTCTAGTTGGGTAGAATATCTTTTGTGAAAGAAAGTAGAAGATCCACTTTTAAAGTCAAGGAGTGGATATACCACATAATTACACTTAGCTTAGAAGATGGTCTTGAGCAGATGAGGGGACAAAAATTAAATGAAATCAGGAATAGTTAGAATATATTTTTTATATTGAACAGTTTAATAGAAGTTTTCAGATGGATAGAATAGGAAGAAAGACCTGGTGACCTGCTTTCCAAAAGTCAGCAGATGAAACCCTATAAATCACAATGTTCTGATCTATAAGTGATCATGGGAATGACACAGAAAGGAACAGCATGTTGTTTCCTCATGTATGGAGTCATGGAACGGGTTTCAAAGTCAGGGCAGCAAACAATAACAATTCTCTGTAATCATTTCACACCTTGGTAGCATCAGAATGTCACTCAGAAATGTCTATCAAATACTAATGGTATCAGAACAAAAAGTCACTGATACAAAAGGAAAGATCCCATAAAAAGAATTTTTTGTCATGAAATCAAATAATAAGAGAGTTTATGGAGGCTGAGCCCCAGGGGCATAGTGGTTGAGTGTGGGACTGCAGCCCATTGGCTTGGCGGTTCAAATCCAGCAGTGGCTCTCTGGGAGCAAGACTGTGTAGCTCCCATGACCACCAGAAGGCAGTGATGCTCCCCCCCAAAAGAGTTTGCATTCCAAATGCTACTTTGTAGTACAGTTCTCTTTGAACATCTTATTAAAAACATTGATATCTTTTGCAACAGGGATTGTGAAATCTAGGCATATATTTTATGTTTTATTAAGATTGAGTGTCTAAAACATGGATTGTAGAATTAGAATGTAGGTTCAGCTGATACCAAGCACTCAAATAGAAAGTAAATGTTTGAAAATGATGCTAGCAATATATGTACAAATGTGCTTGATGGAACCGATGGAAGATGGAAACCTGTTTGAACAAGAGAACACCAATCTTTCCCCCAATAGACAAGGAGGAAAACGGCAGCCTTTCCAAGAAGGAGAACTTGTGAGACCTGAAATAAAAAGATCTTTATCCTATCACGCTCCAGCTTTCAAAGGTTTTACCTATTGTGTGTGTGTGTGTGTGTGTGTGTGTGCTGTTAGATGCCACTGAGTTGGTTCAGATGCACAGCAACCCTCTGGACAGCAGAGTGAAACACGGCCCTGTCCTACACCATCCTCACAATTGTTCTCATGTTTCAACCCATTGGTGCAACCACTGTGTCACTCTATCTTATCAAGAACCTTCCTCTTTGCAGCTACCCCTCTACATACACAGACATACACACACACTTGTGTGTGTTTGAGTGTGTACATATATGTCTTGCATGGTGACAGTAACTTACAGATTAATCAAACTATTATGATTTAAAGCTGGTGCTAAAACAACACAAAAAGATAAATTGTTTAATGAAATGTATTCAAATGTGTTTACGAATTACCTTGAGTTCATTTTATAATATTTAAGAAAAGATGGCATTTCAGTGCTACTCATAATTTTATTTTAGAATAATTTCCTCATTGTGAGCCTGCTTTTATAATGATCATGCTTTTCATATCAGTTTATGAATTTAGAGCCTACTTGATAGCTCAGTGAATTATTATACAGGTATAAACTTGTAATCTCTTAAAATCATTGAATAGTTTAAGTTCGAAATTTTAGTATATCAATTATACCTTTGTACTATTTACTTATGATGACTTAGGTTGGGAATAGACAGTTAGGCATACTATATAATGAATAACGAACAATTTTTCCTATGTCCTGAATAGGAATCTCACTTTAATGTTGGAGGGGTTAAATTTAACAAGAACCTAAATCTGAAAACAGCATATTCCAAAGATAGATGAAATTATTATATTTTCTTGAACTTCAAAAATGAAATGTTCATGATTTTATATATTCAGATGAATAATAATACTAATTTAATATTTTATATGGACTTGAGAGCCTCACAGTTTGCCACTTGCTTCTCAAATCAAGGAATTTTTGTTATTTGCAAAGGATTTATAATCCTCTCAATAAATGTGAAGAAGGCAGTACTTTTCTACATTTACAGATGAACTTCAGAGTAGTTATGAAATTTATTTAAGAACACAAGCCAAACTTTATATTAAAATGATCTGTCAACAAGTTTCATGTCTTTTGATCATTTCTTGCATTTTAATGTATTAGTACATACACACATGCACAAACATACATTTTACTTAAAAAAACTACTAATTTATAAAAGCACATCAAATATTTTAAGTGCAACCTCTAGATATCATTTATCACTCAATGAAATGTGAATCTAGATTTTGGCTTTTAGTGATTTAGGACTAGAAATAAACTTTTACCCATCTTCCAAAATAGGAAATAATTTTAAAAACTTAATTTATAGTCAGGTCTTGTCAAATCAAGTAACATTTGAATTATTCTGACAAGACAGACAAAAGCACTGATTGACCTTTTGTCATCGTTATAAGCATTGTCATCCTTTTTGTCCATCTATTTTGCTGAAGAGCTTCCTCTCTTTTGCTGGTTCCCTCCAGGGACTGACTGACCCTTTGTTAACATGTCCAAAATATGTGTGAAGTCACAGGTTGTTAATGAATCTTCAGTTAATTCTGATGCTTTGTTCTTCTTCATATAGATCAGCTTCTCAAATTATTTGTTAAGCATATGGAGTGTATACTAATGTGAAAGGAAGAACCCTGAAACACACTTGCAGATGCTAAGTTGTAAACTATTCCTTTGTTCCATGTGGATGACTGTCTGTTAGGCTCTGCACAGGTTCCACATAAGCACAGTGAAGTGTTTTGTGATTTTGATTCTTCACAATAGTATGGATACTTATTATATGCCACAAAATCGAATGCTTTGCATAGTGAATGAAATATGCGAAGAAAAACATCTTCCTGTTATTTTCTGCTTTTAGTTCCTTGGAATGGCTAGAGAGATATTTCTAAAAGCCTTTTTCAATATTGTACTAGAGACTTATTTTTTTCTATATTTATTTTAGACTGAGAATATTGAGTGTGTTCTTACTTTTTGATTGTCTACACCAGGACTTTACACATTTCATTTATAATCATTTATTTAGTCCTTTCCAGGCATTCTTTGAAAATTTCTGTTCAACTCTTTTGCTTCATCATGAGTTCTGTACCAGAATATGCAAAATATAGATTTGAAAGATTCAGAAATCAAACAAAGCAGTGTAGTACCAGGATTTAGAAAAGAAAGAAAAGAGATTTTAGTATTATTCTTGTAGTCTATCCATTCTATATGATATCAGTGAAATCCATGGGTGCGTAGCAGTGGTTTCAGCACACTAATAAACAGAGCTGACAAAAATTAGAATTCAAAATCTATAAAAGAAGAATAGCTGAGGTAATATTCCATAGGATAATAAAAACAAATTTAAAGGTATTTTTATATAAAATTTGTTGAGCACAGGGAAAGTAGCTATTGGAAGAAACTTTGTAGTTTTTTTTTTTAGACATCACTGCCCTCTGTTGGTGGGAGTAGGAGGCCCAGCCTTTGCTCCTGAGGAGCTGGAATTGAACCTCCATCCCAGTGGGCCACAGTCCCCGCGCACAACCACTATGCCACCGGGGCTCAGCTCAACTTTGTAGTTTTAAATAAAAATATTTTCTAAAAGACAGGCCTTAATATTGATGCATATATCCACTTCAAAAATAAACAAAGACAAGATAACAAAAAACAGATTAAATCCACAGTGCATAAAAAGTAATAAACATGAGAATGGATTTTGATAAAATACAAAGAAAATAATGTCAACAAGTCCTAAAGTTAGCATTGATGTATTTGTTGATCATCATGAGTTGGATGAGCCACTAATAAAATGATTTAAAAATTAAAAAAAATTCTGAAAAAAAGTTAGCTTTTATGAGATTACAAATAAAAATATAAGATAATAACACAAAAACTAAAGTATAAATGTGAAGTCACTAAAAAATATATATATTATATGTTCTATAAATACCCTTCTATTTCATTATGCAAAAGATTATACCAATATATTTGAAATTTTGATGACTCAAGAAAAAATAGAGACATTGAGCCACCCTAGGATTATTAAAATTAAATTTCCAATTGAGGAATGTCCATCAACACAACCCTAGTACTATGTGACTTACTTCAAGTTTGGGTGGCACAGTAGTTAAAGCATTAGGTTGTTAAACAAAAGGTTGGAGGTTAGAACCCTGAGTCACTCTGTGAAACAAAGGTATGATGCTTTGCTTCCATGAAGATTTGCAACCATGCAAACCATTGGTGCCCAATAGGGTTGCACTGAATCAGAGCTAACTACACAATAGAGGACATTGGCATTGATTTAACCAAATAGATTATATAAATATTAACAAGCAAGCCACACCCCAAACCCTGACATTCTCACAAGTTCCCCATGCTGTTCTTGCTTGGTGTCATCAAGTCAGTTGCCCAATTCCTGGCAACTCCACATACCACAGAAGGAAGCACTACCTGCTCCTGTGCTGTTTTCACAATTGTTCTAAGCCCAGAGTCAACTCTTACAGCCATTGGGTCAGTCCATCCTGCTGAGGACCTGCCTCTTGTCCCTCACCCCTCTATTTTACCAACCAGGATGTCCTTCTCCAGTGACGGGTCTGTTCTGCACAACACTTCCCAAATATGGGAGATGAGATTTTAACATCCTTGCTTTGAATAACTTGACACCACAGCCAAGTTGTGGCACTAAAGAAGCCACTGGGGGCAGGGTAACAGTTCACAGGGTGAGGCAGCTGAGCACCAAGGAGGGCTGGAAGCCAGTAGAAAGGCAAGGCCTCACCCAACGTGGGGGTCATTGGAAAGCTACATTCTACCAAATGTTTCTACTGCAGTTTTGACCAAATTGCCCAGTTTTCTAGCAAGAGGTTTTGCTTTCTACAGAAACTACTGTGTATCGATAGTTTGAATTCTCCCTCCATTTATCTTCCACATATTCTTTCCCCTATCTGCATGACTATTCTATCACTCAGAAGTTTTTACTCACATACCAAGGTGTTAATATTCATGAACTAGGATATTGACTTAAATAAATAAATATTATGCATTGAGAAGCTAGAACACAAGGAATTGGACTTTCAAGATCCCCAAGGTAGTAAACAGTGCATGCACCTATTTCATACAAGAGAAATGTCAAGCAAGTTTATATATATATATATGGCAATAAGGGATAATTTTCCTGACATGCATCCTGAAAGAGACTTGGTTACAAGTGCTGGAAAGTAATAGATTTATTCATGTGTGGAATGAGAACAGAGGGAGCAAGCTGACAGCAAGATGCTCTTGGCATGTGTTTTAGTTTGACTCTACACTCAAAACCATACTCACTGCCGCTTCATGCTCTCAGACTCATGAGTACCCTGCATCACAGAGTAGGATTGCTTCTGTGGGGTTCTGAGACTATAAATCTTCATGGGAGTAGAAAGTCTTGTCTTTTTTACCTTGGAAGAGTTGGTGGTTTAGATTGTCAACCTCGTGGTTAGCAGTACGTCCTATACTAGAGTACTTCACATGATAAACTTTGTTTTTACATACACGTCTCCACATTGTTTCTACAGAAAGACTTGGAGAATATGTGACCCTGCTAGTTTTGAAGGACTAGGTATAGCAATAACTCTCACTGTAGGCTTTTTCCTCTTGATCACAGGAGGAAGATACATGAATGATGACCACTTCTTGCATGGAGATTTATAGGAAAGATGACTTCAGAAGGCACATACACATAACCAGTCTTTTCTAACTCCAGATCGTTTGTACTCGAACTCTTTGTTGGGTGCCCAAAGCCCTGTGAAATGAGTTCCTTCTTGTTTACTTCTAGGTTGTTGGCTTTTCAGGTCCCCTTCCTTTAATAAAGAGCCCTAGTGGTGTAGTGGTTGCTTGTTGCGCTGTGATCCACATGGCAATTCAAAGCCACCAACAGCTCTGCAGAAGGAAGATGGGGCTTTCTACTCCTATGAACAATCATTGTCTCTGAAACCTACAGTGGTTACTATGTGTCAGCATGGACTCAATGGCTGTGTTTGGAGTTTTCTGTTTAATAATGAGTCCTGGTGGCATTGTGGCCTGAGCATTTGACTACTAAACACAAGTCAGTGCTTCAAATGCACTGATCCCTCTGAAGGAGAAGGATGAAGCTGCCTGATTCTATAAATATTTGAGATCTCAGAAATCATCTCATGTTCTACTCTGTCCTCTATACAGTAAATATGAGTTAGAATTGATTTGGTGCCAGTAGTGTTTTGTTTTTTTCTCATTGTAATGGGGTCCCTGGGTAGAGTAGATGATTAACTTGACTAACTGAAAGATTGGAGGTTCGAATGCACCTGAGGTTCCTTGAGGAAATGCCTGGAAACTACATTTGGAAAGTCACATGGAATCACGTGGTGTCAACATAAGGGGCAATTAATTTTGTTTCTTAAACAATTCTTTCACTTTAAAATTGATGTAGGCCGCAAACATAAACTATAGCCTATACTGTCTTCTAAGCACCCAGTTGAAAGTTGACTCTATGTACTTTATGAGAGACCAATTTCTTTGGTGATCATTTAATCCTACTTATAGATTTAGTTTAAGTGTCTCATATACATATAATGCTGGGCACTGTAGAGACATAGAAAGGTACAAGATAGGGACTTTTTGCTCAGGAATCATAGAAACTGAGCACATTAAAATCACACTTAAACTGTAAGTACTATGTACAGGGAAATCAAGAAGGTATAGAGGAGTTTTAAGAGTGCACAAAGGGAGAAAGTCCCTCCAGCTCTGGTTCTGAGAGAAGATTCAATGGTGGTAAATGTACTTGACAGGAATTTGCAATATATAGGTCTTAGATGAGCAAAGGCAGGAAATGCAGACATGCCAGGAATGTCCTTGTTGTTGGGTGTCATTCATCAAGCTGGTTGTGATTTGGAGAGTGATCTTACGTGCAAAAGAAAGACCCACCACCTGGTCTTGTGTCAGCTTCATAATTTTGCTTTTCTTTAAGTTCCTGGATGCAGCCACTGTGTCAATCCGTATTGCCAAAGACCATCCTCTTCTCTGTCCCTCTGCTCAACCATACATGATGGCCGTCTCCAGGGACTGGTCTCTCCTAACGTCCCAGGAGCTTTCTAGCGGTACTTTTCCCAAGACTGGTTAGGAACACTAGGTGACGTAAAATCCTTTTATAAGATTAATGATCACAAAATTCCTTTATTCAGTATAGTTAGCTGTTCTTTGCCTTTCAATCTGAGTTTGCCTAGTACACTTACAGCATGGTGTGATTTACATGGAGCCTTGAGTAGCACAGCGATAACAGAAAGCAAGATAGTGTTATTTATTTGATGCTCCTCCACCACCACCCTCATATATGAACTCTCTGCTTTTGATTTCCAGAGCATCTGACTAGATTGGTAGCACAGGGATTCTAACTAATTTAAATAAGACAACTATCAATGTTTTATTCTATTTACAGATTCCTAAAAATCATCTTAGTGGGGGTTCATATAGCTCTAATCACAATATATACATATTTTGTGTCAATATTGACATCTTTTTTAAGGGGGTGCTCATATAACTCTTATCACAATCCATACGTACATTCATTGTGTCAAGCGCAACTGTACATTTGTTGCCATCATCATTCTCAAGACATTTGCTTTCTACTTGAGTTCTTGGTAGCAGTTCCTCACTTTCCCCCTCCCTTCCTGCTCCCCTCTCCTTTATGAACCCTTGATAATTTATAAATTACTATCACTTCACCATATCTTACACTGTCCAAGAGCTCCCTTAACCCATTCTTCTGTTGTCCATGCCCCAAAGAGGAGGTTAGATGTAGATCCTAATAATCAGGTCCCCCTTTCTACTCCACAGTCCTTCCACCCTTCCAGTATTGCCACTCTCAGACTAGTCCTGAAGGGATCATCTGTTCTGGATTTCCTGACTGTACCAATGTACAACTTTTGGTATAGTCGGATTTATGAGGTAGAATTGGGATCACGATGGTGGTTGGCAGGGGGGAGGGCAGGATCATTTAGGAACTAGTGGAAAGTTGCATGTTTAATCATTGCTACACTGAACCATAATTGGCGCATCTCCTCCCCGCAATAGCTTCTGTAAGAGAATGTCCAGATGCCTGCAGATTGGCAATGGGTCCCCAATCCACACTTCCCCCCATTCCTAATGATTTGATTTTTTTGTTCTTTGATGCCTAGTACCTGATCTCTTTGACACCTTGAGATCACACAGGCTGGTGTGCTTATTCAACGTGGGGTTCATTCCTTCTGAGTTAGATGGCCGCTTGTTTATCTTCAAGCCTTTAATACCCCAGATATTATATCTTTTGATAGCCAGGCACCATCACATTTGCTTTTGCACCCACTTTGTCTTCAACTGTTATGTTGAGAAGGTGAGCATCATGGAATGCCAGTTTAACTGAAGAAAGTATTCTTGCATTAAGGGAGTACTTGAGTGGAGGCCCAATGTCCAACTGCTATCTTAATACTAAATCTATAAATGCTAAATACTAAACCCATCGTTATATCTCCCCATCTTCATATATAAATATATTTGCATGTGTACATCCCTTTGTTTGATTACTATTAATGTTGCAGTAGGTTTTTACATGCTTTGCTGTGTTATTCTGGGTTGACTAAAGAAACAAGTACATAGAGACACTCATGTGTACAGTAAAAAACTTTATATAGAGAGTAACTGTTCATTAAAAAAATATCCAGCCCAGTCCAGATCAAGTGCCTAAGGCCGACACTAGTGCTTATGTCTGATATCAATCTATTAAGTCCTGTTCTGACTTAGGAAACACATGCAATGCATTTCTTGCGGAATGCAGGAAGATCACAGGTCAGAGGGTAGGAAATCCTGGAACCAGGGCATGGTGAGAATCTCCAGTGCTGATAGGGGTCTCTAGGTGGTTTTGCCAGCTCTCAAGCTCTGGTTGCCATCAGCTGGTTTCCATGTGGCTTGTCAACTGTAGTGTCTCCCAGGAGTGAGCAGAAAGAAAGAATGTCTCCCACCTTTAAGGAGGAATATTAGAGTTCCCAGAACCCTCATGAGAAAGCCATGCCCACACAGAGGCTGCATTGGCTATGGCCTGATTGACAGGCTAGATTCCACCCCTTCACTCTCAGTCCTCTCAAATTGACAAATGTTTATATAACTACCACATTTTCAAACTAAGCTTATATGCAGGCCTGCACCTCTCTACTACAAATCCAGATAAGGCAAGACTTCTTGTCAAGAGCTCTCAGTGCATCCTGAGCTTTGATTAGTCCTAGCAAGTATGTTGTCTTCATCATCTCTCCACCATTGAACCATAACTTGGCTCCTGGTAAGAACTCAGGATCATTTATTGTGCCAATAATTGGCTTATGTACTTGACCTACCTTATCACTTACAGTTCCCGTGTTAAAGTCCATAGTAGGAGTGAAAATAACCTTTTGTTTAGTTTCATGAAACTGCTCTATCTCTTGTGAGTTTCCTGAAAAGTCACACATTTTCAACAAATAGGGTATTTTTTATTAAGCCTTCCTCTTATGACTGAGTTTAAAGCACTGTCTTATACTTCAGGACCTAGCGCCAATTTAAAACAAACAAGCCTGCAAACAAACCCCAAAAACCTCACCATCACTTCATCTGATCCTGACACATAGGCAGGTTTCTGAGACTGAAAATCTTAACTGAAGTAGAAAATCTTATATTTCATCAGCTGAGTGGGTGGTGGTTTCAAACCACTGACCTTGTGGTTAGCAGCCAAACTCAGGTCACTAGCCATCAGGGATCCTTGTACCAACATAGTCAACTGCAGCAAAAGTCTCATTTAGCTTTTTCCCTTCTAGTCTGATGCTTGCTGACATGCAGGGGTGATAGCACTGGGGAGCACCCCCCAAGGGTGGTAACTCATGATGCCACTCATTCTCATACACCTCCTCTCTTATCAGACCCCCCAGGTCCTTAAGTGATGCTTTTTATAATTTTAAACATGGAATAACATGTGATATCTAGAGTTGTAACTGCCCAATGTAATATTACTTAGATTATATGGATTCTTCACAAGCTAGTTATGCAAAAATCTTTCTACATTGCATTACAACCTTGTTAGTAACTGAGTGGAAGCCTGCAGAATAAACTTTTCTCCTTTTCCTATAATTACTATTGTATGATCAGAAAAAAGTTAATAACTACTTGATAGTTAATAACTATCTCTCAAACGCCAGAAAAACTTGATGAAGTTAGCCACTGTAAAAACAATGGCAACAACAAAAACAGCTCATAGAGCCAGCAGATCTACACATGCGATTGTACGTCTCATTGTAGTTGGGTGATGATGAAAACTCCATCTGCAATATATTGGAAGGTTCAAAATGTAAATTAGTGTCCTAGGCTACGTTGACTAGAGAAACAAATGCAGGAACACTCAATTGTTTAAGGGAGAGTGTATCAAAAACTAATTATGCATTGAGAAAAAATCCCTGTCCAGTCCAACTTAAGTCCCCAAGTCTGATAATAGTCCATCTTCAGACACACACACAGCACATATCATGATGCAGAATGCAAGGTCAAAGATGAGGCGGGTGGGGGTGGGGGCGGGCAAAGCTGTGTGACTCCAATAGCTGTGGCTCTGGCCTTAATCCAGGGTCAACCAGGAGGACAAAGATAGGAATGGGATTATTTGTGTAGGGAACGTCTCCCAGATCCTTGTTATGAGATGGCATACCCACAAGGAGGCACTTGACCTCATTGAGAAGTTGAATTGCACTCCTACACTTAGAGAGGTTTGTTTTAGAAGTAAAAATACATTTCTGTTGAAACACCCTAGCAAAATTTATGAGTCATTTGATACCACCTCCTTGGACAACGTCATCTAGTGCAATGTGCACCATGCCCGTCCCCCCTGTCGTACCGCTGGTGCCTACACCATCTCTGCTCTGCAGTTGATATCCAGTTGACTACATTGCTGCTGCCTGTTTTCTGCTCTGTCATGTCCTCACTCTTGATCTCATGGCCAACTGCTTCCAACCATTGGTGCTAGGCCTGCAGGCTCCTCATCTCTTTTACTTCTGATGCCCACATGTCTGTCTGCTTATCTCTTTAGGTACCACTCCTTCTATCTAGTCAATATCAACCGCTTGTCTGTATACACCTCTCTTTCTTTGGCAGAAGCTGAATGAGAATTTTTTTATAGTGGACTTGTCCTGAATCCTCATAATATAACTTGTTATATTAACCCCATATCTATTCTTTTCTCTTCTCTTCTCTGTCTCTCTCTTGATGCATGCACTATCAGACTTTGTATTAATTCCATGTAGTTTTTCTTAGACGGCAAGTATCTTCTATATAGCTATGAGCCAGTCCTCGTCTTTCTCCCAAAGAATGACTGCTGGGTTTGAACAACTGACTTTTTGTTAGCTGTCTAATGCTTACCTAGACAATAGAGAAGTTTCACATGCTTAGCCAAAACTAGGCGAGGGGCCAACTGTGGAATGATGATATACAAAATTAGGTAGAAGCTGAATCTAAATTGTAAAAGGCCACAAAGCAAAAATACAAATCTTGAGTGTTGTTATTAGGTGCTGTCAGATGGATTCTAACTCATATTGACCTTAGGAACAACAGAACAAAACACAACCAGCCCTCAGTCATCCTCACCCTTGTTCTTATGGTTGATCCCATTGTTAAAGCTTGTGGCAGTCATGTGCTTATGTTAATTTTATGATTGAAATGTAGGGGTGGAGTCTAGCCTGTTAATCTGGAGAAAGCCATTGAGCAGCCAATGAGGTCTCTATGTGGGCATGGCTTTCTCCTGAGACTTCTGGGAAATCTCGTGATATTTCCCTCGTAAAGATGAGAAGCTATCTTCCCCAGTTGTTGGGAGTTAGTCTCAGAGACGATGAGTCACGGACAAGACAAGCTGGCAGCGTTCGAGAAGCTGGAGGAGCCGGCAGACAGACCACACAGCTTTGCCCTGATGGAGCCAGACCTCTGAAGCTGGGGCAGCCAGGTGGAGACCTCTGTCAGCGATGAGTTCCTTCTCCTGTTGATGGATCCTGAGCCCTGGAGGCGAGGTGTCCTGCCAGCACCGGGATTCTGAATCCACTGACCTGTGACTTCGTGAGTCGGAGGAAGACTTTATAGACTGATTTTGGGCATATGGGTTAATATCGGACTTATGACTTTGGACTGGTCTGGGCTGGGATGCTTTCTCCATGTCCCATTCCTTTTGTATATAAACCCTTTCCTTATATCGATATGCATGTCCTTGAACTTGTTCCTCTAGACTAACACATAGGTACTGTGTTAATCTATCTCTTTGTGCGACTTCCTCTTTTTCGCTGCCCCTCTCTTTCACTAATATGCTGTCCTCCCCTAGTGTGGTTTCTCTTGACAATTTCTCTGAAGGAGGAAGACTTGCCTTTATGGAGCATTCTGCCTGCACTTCTTTCAAAACAGACTTGCTGGTTCTCTTGGCAGTTCATAGTATTTTCAATATTCTTCACCAGCTCTATGATTTTAGGGTATTGATTCTCCATTGGCCTTCCTTCTTCAATGTCTGACTTTAGCATGCATCTGGAGCAATCGAAAATACCAAGTCTTGGGTGAGGCACAAATTAGTCCTCAAAGTAATATCCTTGCTTTTCAATACTGTAAAGTCTTCTTGTGCAGCAGCTTGACCCAGTGAAATGTGGCACTTGACCTCTTGACTGCCTCTTCTATGAGCATTCTTTGTGGAGCTAAGGAAGACAAAATACTAGAAGTCACATTAAATGTATTCCATCTAAATTAGAAACCAGCTCAAGGACAGATTTGACACACTGTACACGAATGACTGAAAAACAAAGTTGTGGAATGACTTCTTTAGGGAGGGGGGCATCACTGCCCTCTGGTGGAAGTGGGAAGCCCAGCCTTGCTCCTGGAGAGCTACTACTGAAATTGAACTGTCAAGCCAGTGGGTTGCAGTCCCACACTCAACCACTATGCCACCGGGGCTCAGCCAGGACTGACTTTAAGAACATTGTTCATGAGAAAAGTAAAAGGTCATTAAAAATACATGACAGAAAGAGAAAATCAAAGTGGATACCAGAAGAGATCCTGAACTCCTTTATTATAGAATATCTAAAATAAATGATGAAATAGAAGAGCGGAACAGATAATTTCAAAGGGCAGCTCAGTAAGACAAAGCATTACCATGCTATGTGCGAAGACTTAACCTTAGAAAACGCAAAGAGAAGCACATGCTCAAAATTTCTGAAGTTGAAAGACACAAAGAATATTCAAGTCTTGAGTTGCAATGCAGGAAGCAACAAAGATTGAACAAATGCTGAACAAACGGTCTGCAAATTTGGATTATTTGAGGAAGAATTCGGCATCAGGATTAAAGGAAGGCATATTAGCAATCACTTTAGTTCTTCAAAACATTATTGAGAACAGTGTTCAAATATCTAAGAAACAATAAAACCAGTGTTATATAATTTACAGTATAAAGCACATGCTAGCACCATTCCAGGACTTTGCACAAACTCCCTTCCTGATTTTACTTTTATCCTCTCCTCTCCTCCCTTCCCCTCCAAACATCCCTTGTCCCTTATTTCTCTCTAGTCTATCTGCACTGTTCCTTCTCCTCCCCTTCCCTTCTCTTCCGTTCCTCTTCCTGTCACTACATTTTCTTCTCTTTTTCCCTCTCTCTTTTTTTTCATTGTTATTATAAGAAAAATAGGAAGAGGTAACAACAGGAAGAGAATAAGGAAACAGAATGAAATTCAAGGAAAGATAGCTTAAAAATAGAAAAACCTAGGCGAAAAGGCATCGAGCTCTAGAAGAGGTAAGGGCAGATGGATGGTGCTCTGCCCAGTGCCCTGACCAGTGTTGAGAAAAGGTCACACATAAAGGTGCTGTGTCTTCCTTCTTTTAGCATAAGATTTTCTTCCTTGATTATAAGAGAAGGAGAAATGACATTGACTTGGTGAGGATCTGGGCAGCAGTGACGGCGAGGTTTTGTTTCCTTCGCTGAGGTCATGGACAGAGACCAATCTGGCCCTCTCTGCCACTTGCCCATGGTCAGGCCAGCTGCTGGGTTCTGTTCGGCTTGTTTTTATAGTGGAAATTTAGCTTTTCCCTCAAACTTGCACTTTGAAATCGAGGTTTCTCATTCCAGCTGCCATCTGGCATTATCCCTGTTGCATAGTGTGGGGAAATCCAGGTCAGGCTAAGCCAGGCAAATTCTTCTGCAAAGAACAGATACTTTCTCCATTCTTTTGAAAAGACAAGCTGAAATTGGAAAGGGACATGGGGATGTGTCAACTGAAGCCAGGCCAATATCTGAAATCCAGATTGGCACAAAAGATAAAGAGTACCTTTAAGTATTTACTTATTCTTATGAATCTTAACTATTAACACTCATACATGCAAGCACACAAAAAATTAGTCGGCAGCTTGCCAAGAACTGGTTGCTTAGAAGAGAGAATGCCTGTAAGAACATAGAATGATGTTTAAACCTAATTTGTCAAGGCCTGTAAATTTCTTGTCAACTTCTCTTTTTACCATTCCATTTCTGTCCATCATTCACGTATGAAAAATATAATTGCTGAGAACTTCTTATATGTCCAGCACTGTGCTAAGTGCCTCTTGAATTACAATGAGAAGTTCTCTGAGGACACTATCCTCCTTGAAGAAGATGTGCGTGTACATAAGCAGTTGAGCCTATAATGTCTAAGGAAGGAGAAAGCTCTTTACTGTTTGCTAATTTGAAAATTTGAGTTCCTGGGTGCTGCAAACAGAGACTAACTGGAAGGCAGCCAGATTTCGGGTACCCCGAGGGGTGTTAGAAAAAAGGACTTGTTGATCTATTTCCTATTACTCAACCACAGAAAATATTATGGAGACAGTTCTGCTCTGAAACACAGGGGGATTCACGAGTCAGCGTGAACTCCGTGTTGTTAATTTCTGTCCAGTGGGTTCCGAGTCACAGTAAAACCTTACAAGTAACACAATGAAGCCCCATGCCATTCTCATGCATGTTCTGCTTGAACCAATGTTGCAGACACTCTGCCGAAACATCGTTCTCTTTAAACTCATTGTTATAGGCACTGCACCAAGACATCTCATCATGGCTCTTCCTGTTTTCCAATGCCCTCCCATTTGCCCTCCTCCAGGGTCGGGTCTCTCCTAATGGCACGTCCAAAATATATGAGATGAAGTCTGGGCATCCTTGCCTTCAAGAAGAATACTGATCATACTTCTTCCCAGAAAGATTTATTTGTTCTGGTAGTCCACGGTACTTTCAGTAGCCTTTACTAGCACTAGAATTCAAATAAATCAATTCTTCTCCAGACTTTATGAATCTTAGTGAATCCAACAGCAACTAGAAGTTTTCAGATCAGCTCATTCTTCCTCTTGTCGCTTTTCTTCTGATAATTTTTTCTTAACCCTACTTGATAGACACAATAATGTCTGTGGATTATGCATTTTGATTTGTGCACGTTGCCTAATTTGACAATGTAACAGCTGCAGCTGGAATGCTCCCTAGAAGAAAGGATGGCAAATTTTCCCAGGTTTTCAGAGATTCCTGGGACATCAGTCTGTAAAGAAGGCCATCATGTTTGACAAAGGGTAAGGGAAGCAGAAAGGAAGATCTCAAATTTACTCAGTGGCTACCTCTATGGGTTCAAGCATATCAATGGTCCTGAGAATGTACAATGCTTTGTTCTGTGTATGAAGGGTCACTATTAATCAGCATCAACTCAACCTCACCTAAAAATAGCAATTTAATTGTGAAACCACCTACCATAGCCTAGTTTGGATTTTGTTTGCAGGCTGTGACTTGTAGGGAGAACACCCACCTAATAACTTGGTGAATAGTTTCTGGAACTATACATGTGTGGTTTGCAAGGGTCACTCTGCTCCAGATATTACATTGAGTGCTCAAATATAGGCACAAACCTGCTTTAAAGGAATTTAGACTTTCTGGATGAGGCAGAAACAGTTGCAAAACAGAGTGAGACCAGCAAAATTAAGGAAGCAGAAGTAAATACACACAAAGAGTAGGAATGAATTCAGTGGTAGTGTGTGTGTGTGTGTGTGTGTGTGTGTGTTAAAGACTGAGAGACTTAAAGGGGGACTTTGGAAGAGATATGTTTGTATATAAGTTCAAAGAATTTTTAAGGCAGGTGATAAAAGTAACTAAGAACTCCCACAAAGTAATTTTGGAAAATATTCCCAGGCATAAAGAATCTATAGATGGAGCACAAGGAAAATTGCTGTGAACATTACATTTTTGATGCACGTGAATTTGTCACTTTATGATGATCTTAATGCAAACTTGGGTAGTATTTGTGTATTTTCCTATTTAATCTGCAGTCCTCATAGAAGAAGGTTTTTAGAAGGGTCTATTTCCAGAAGCCTGTTTGGATAAACAAATCTGGCAGCTGGCATGATAATGAACCCATTTCAATAGAATCAATTCCATTACTATTAATATTAAGCAGCCACAGAATGATTCATGAAGCTCATTTTAAAATTCAAAAAGTGCTTAATCAAAAGGAGGCGGGAGGAGAAAGAATAAATAGAAATCACGTCAGAAGTTGATTGTTGTTGGCTTTCTTGAGGAGTCAGTTTCACTGTTTCTCAGGCCGGCTGGTGCCGAGGTAAAGGGCATTGATTTCTTAGGCTAAGCAAATCTTTGCATTCTGGCTGATAGAGAAAAATCTGACAAAAGGTCTGACATTTCCAGGGAGTTGATTGCGTTTTGCAGGCCACTCAAGTGCCCTCAGGTTTGTATGTTCTCTGTTGTGCTTTCTGTTTCCAGCAGACGAATTCTCATTTTGTTTCTCTCTTCCTGTGTTTGACCTTCACAAATTACCTATTGCTGTGGAGTATATTTCAACTCATTGACTTTATCAGACAAACCAGACTGGCCCTCAGGGTTTCTAAGGCTGTCATCTTTCCAGAAACAGACTGCCTCATCTTTCTGCTATATTTCTTCAATGGCATGGTTGATACACCTGAACCAGGAACCTTGAGGTTATCAGGCCAATGCCCATCCAATTTGCATTCTGGCCAATAGAGAAAAGTATGAAGAAAGGTTCTGGAAAAACTCATCCTTCTCAGTGTCTGGACATTTGCAACCGCTGACCTTGCAGTGAGTAACTGACTCTGAAACCCACTACTCCACCTGGACACCTCTGTGATATACAACTATCCCTAGTTTTTCTCCAAGCAATGACAACTTTAAGATAAATTCTTCATAAACCAGGTAAGCCCCTCAATCGATATCCAGCATCTCTTCAGAAGAATGACAGCCCCCGGACTGGCTGTGTTTACACCTATTTGACTGCTAAAGGAAAGGTTAGAAGTGCCCAGAGTTAGGTCAGAAGAAAACTCTATGTTTGGTTTGGTAGGGGTTGGTGGAAGGAAGGGGGAGTGATTAAAATCCCATGGAAGGGTTCTACTCATATACACATTGGTTAATTTTCCTTTCTTTTTCTTTTTCTTCCAATTTCAGATGTAACCAATTAAACAGAAATTTGCAAGTGTCACAAAGAAGTAAGTTTCCATTTGAGGCAGGAACATCATTTAGGTGGATGTCGTTGGATAATTGTATTCTTCTTTCTGGGTAAAGAATTAGTATGCTCTCTGTTTTCTGCCTGTTGCAACCCTTATGTACTTGTTTGTTTGTTTGTTTCCAACTTTCCTTTTTACTGTTAGAATAAAACTCAAAATAATCCCTTTGAAAAATGAAGGTGGGGTTTATAGAATTCTATAAGGATCTGGAGATGACAGTAACTGTTTTTATAGATCAAGCTCCAAACACAAAGCTTAAGGTCACAGTCACATGGAAGCTTCCTTCCTATGTAGTCAGTAAACTCAGCCAGCCTTGAATGACACACTAAATCCTGTTCTCAGAAAAAGTCAACCAGGTTTCTTTCTTCCTTTTAAACTCTCTTTCTTTACCTGTTCAGATTTTGTCTTTGTGAAGGACGGATGCTGCTGGATTACTTATCTTACTTATCTCCTGCTGCATAATCGTTACCCACCGCCACAGACCCCCATTCAGCAGTTTAAAATGTGCTCTATCATACTTTCTGTGCATCAGGAATCCAGGTCTAGCTGTGTTTCCTTCCACAGCAGGGCGATTGAGGTGGCAACTCAGACTGCAGTCACTGAAAAAGCTTGGAGGAGGACCAATTTCCAAGTTCACTTATGGGACGGTGGGCAGTCTTGAGGTCATCATCCCTTTTGTTCATTGAAAGCATCAGTCATTTGCCAAATGAGCTTTCCAGACAGATCATAGTCAGACAGCGGACTTCCCTGGAAAGCTGGGAGGAGAGAACACCATGATGGAAGTTCTGTTTGTTTGGCAGCCTGATCCCAGAAGTGCCACTGCATCACGATTCTCCCCCTCTGTCCTTGAGCAGTGAGTCCCTGGGGTTAGTCCAAATTTGACGTAAAGAGATGACTGGAAAGCATGAGTATGAAGAGGCAAGGATCCCTGTGGCTGATTCGAGAGATCCACCATGTGTGTTTGTGAGATATTCAAAAGCAAGTGCTGTAGGGGAGAAGCCTTCTCAAGAAACTTCAGCTCTCTTTTTAACATTACATTGTTTTTGACACACAAAAATGGATTTTTTACTAAGGAATTCCCAGCTCAGCAATCTCAGGTACTGGCACTGCCAATAGTCCTGGTTAGAGATTTATTACATCCCCTAAAGCGGGGGTCCTCAAACTTTTTAAACAGGGGGCCAGTTCACTGTCCTTCATACTGTTGGAGGACTGGACTATAATTAAACAAAAAGCAAAACAACTATGAACAAATTCACTGTGGGCCCAGGATGAGGCTGCTGCTAAGGAGGGCAGCAATAGCAGCAAAAACACCTAGAGGACAGGATAAATATTCTTGGCGGGCCACATGTGGCCTGCAGGGCGTAGTGTGAGGACCTCTGCAATATGTAGAAGTTCTGATACCTTGTTTGGATATCAAGGTCTGAATGATGTTGTCAGTTATACTAATTGGAGATCTTTCTGGGTCCCAAACTCATATCCATATAAAAGAGAAATGACAGGGAGGGAGAAATAAAGAATGGCCATATGAGAATGCATCTGTTCTCATAGGAACTTGTGGGGCAGTATATACCGAGAGAGAGAGAGAGAGAGAGAGAGGAAAGAATGTTCTGTATGGGCTTCAGAGAGAACCTAGTCTTGCTAACAGTCTGATCTTGAACTACCATTATTCAGAAAGTGAGATTATGGATTTTTGCTTTTCTTTTCTATTCAACTGTGACGAGGACAGCCCTACGACATGAATATGAACTTTTTCTTGGTTTTCTCTTTTCTACCAATTCACTTTCATATTCCCCCTTCATGATTTCGGTGTTTACAGCCCATGGCCCATTTTGATCATGCCTATTATCTCTGGTCCCTGCCTCCATGAGCTCCCATTCCTGTTTGTTACATACTCATTGGACTTCATATATAATCTTCTTCTTAAGTCACATCCTGTACACGAGGGTGATTCAAGTCGTTCAGTTCCAGGTTTAGTAACATCTAGAAGGACTCATTTTAAACAGATTTCACCAAGTTCTCAGCAATGACTATTAAAGGATTCTTTGTAGCAAAACTAATCTGGAAAGAACTCTTCATTTTCTTTCCTGAAGAAGAGTCCCCTTTGGTCCTATTACTAATAACTCACCAGCCATCCCTAAACATGCAGTTTTCCTGACCACCTGCTAATTTTCAAGCTCACCGTTGACACCTACTATCTGTTTATTCAGAAATTCATCCATGTGTTTCCATTTTCTTTTTTCTTGGGGGGAGTGGTGTTCTTTTGATTTGCCACTTATTTCTGCATTTGTCACAAAAAGGAAAAGAAATCATCCTGGCAAAGACAGAGTACTACATGGAGGGTTGCTTATCGGAAGCGATCACAAAAGTAGCCCTAGAAGACAGAAGCATTTGGGGGCCAAGCTCCCTGTAAAGGGTTTATCCACACCACTTCTGAGAGCAATGGGAGTGGGGTTGGTATAAAGCTTGTTCCTAGAAATATGTCATGTCTAGGGACTGTCTGATAAGGAAGTTGATCAGAAACCCATAACTCAGAATTTTCTTAGATATAAAATATATTAGCTGATCATTAGCAAATACGTGATAGAATAAGTTATTGTAACTTAGAAATCTATACCATATTAAGGACAAAGTAGACTTGTATATATAAAAAGCCTTACTCTACTTGGCCTTCAAAGCATAATGTACTTTCACTATAGGTTGTTCACTTTATATTGTTGGTTTCTAGATAAGCATATTTGCATTAATCCTTACAGAGCATGGGATTTGTTTCCAAGACATAATGAAATCTAGAAGAGCCAGAACAGGGGGCGGGATAAAAATGATTGCATTTTTATCTCAATACTTTTCACATTCTTCAAATTTTTTATGAATTGGAAGCCCAAGTTTACTTCTTCAGATTGCCCTTAGTTCATCAGTCATAGGATGGGAGTCTTGTCCTTTTGTTAAAGTACATCTCTTGATTTTGTCATCTAAGGATAAAGATCATGAGCCACGATGTATAGAATTTGGTCACTGTTTTAGAAAAAGTGACCCTCAACTTTAAAAATGTTTATAAGGACTCCTTTATTAAACCTTAAACAGGAAAACAAACCTTCAAATCTTTTATTAAACCTTGAGTAGCCACCACTTGTCTCTAAGTCTGTCATCCTGTGGTGACGTTTATGCTGCTGCCAGGTGGCAAGCTATGTCACTGGTATTTCAAAAATACCATAATCACCCACCATAAGTAGGTTTCAGTGGAGGTTTCAGGCTAATAACAATGAAGACAGACTTGGTTCCCCACTTCAGAGGGGAAAAAGGCCACTGAAATTCTTCTTCATTGCTTCAAAGGATTTCCAAATACTGAAAAGCTAATGAAAGGAAACTGAATATCATCAGAAATACTGCTGACAGGTGGCCCCTCATGTTTGAGAGCAATGGAAGGTGACTGAAGAGGAGATGACTTCTTGTAAGGATGTTGACCGTGTTGACATGGGTCTGGTAAATCCTGTGTGAATAGAGTCCTCACCATCTTCAAGGTAAAGAGAAACACCTGCAAAAATATTCCGATGATTGGTACTTGGAATTTGTGATAATTCAATTTATAAGAGTTGTAAGTGGTCAAAAATGAAATGGAACACTATATCCCTAAGCTTAGTGAGCTGAAATGGAATGGTGTTGGCCATTTTGAATGAAAGAATTATATGAGCTTCTATGTCAGTAATAACATAATCAAGAGAAATGGTGTGGCATTCATTATAAGTAAGTATCTTGGTAAATCCATCATAAAGTACAATGCTGTCTGTGGTCATATTATATCCATCCACCCTCAAAGAAATCCAATCAGCACACTAATTATTCAAATGTATGCATCACCCACAAAAGTCCATGATGAGGGAATTGAGACATTCTCCCAATGACCAGTCAAAAATGGATATAACATGCAACCAATATGTAGTTATAGCTCTTGGTGATTGGAAAGTGAAAGTTGGAAACAAGAAGGAAGGCCCAATATTTGGGAACAATGACTTGGTGCAAGAAATAAAACTGGAAATGGCATGATAGAATTTTGCAAAACAATGTCTTTCATAGCAAATACCTTGTTTCAACAACACAAAAGGCAACTATATATTTCCTCAGATGGCATGCCCAGAAAGAAAACTGACCCCATGTGTGGGAGGAGATGCAGGAGAAACTCAAGATGAGAAGTTAAAACCAAACCAATGACAGAAGTGGAATAGGCCCTCCATTTCTTAAGTTCAATATAAAGCTGAAAAAATGAAAACAAGTCCACAGCAGCTAAGTTATGACCCTGAGGCTATCCTGAACTTTGAGGTCCTCTCCAGAACAGTCTTGACACACTGAATCCTAATGACAGAGGACCTGATGAGCTGTGGGAAGATATCAAGACCATTGTGTCAGGCAGGGTTCTCTTAGAGAAATAAAAATCAGGACACTAGTATTTTTTTATATATTTATATAGAGAGAAATGTATATAAGATAAGAAAGAAACAGTTAACTATCTATAAAGCAGTATAGATTGCTCGGTGCAACTCACTTGCGTGAGGCAACTAGAAGACTGGCAGTCCTTCAAGGCTTGAGGGTCACTGAGTAGTCCTCTGTAGAGCAATTCAGGCTATCTGGTCACAGGCAGCAAACAGCAGAGCAGGTCACCAACAGTCAGGAGATAACAGAGTCCAAGAGTCCCCAGCTCAAGAGATGTATATCCCAGGAGTGTGGCGAAGTAGGGCTTGAAGGATCCTCAACTCACAGCAACACAGTCCACGATTAGGTCTCCCATGGATAGTTTTGCTTGGAGGTCGAGGCACAGGACCAACAAGGCAGCTCTCTGGTCCGAAGATCCGGAAGCAAGAGAGAGGTCGTGACTAGCTGAGCCCTTCCTATCTCTGGCCTTCAATTCATCCCGTGTGTTCATTGGCCGTGCTGTCACAATAGACCCAGCAATCTTCTGTGGCCATGTTGGCATAACAAACCTACCCATCACAACCATCATTCACAAAGAAAGCAAAAAGTCATTAAAACGCCAGGAAAGACAGAAAAGATCAAAGAGGATGTCAGAAGAGAAATGAAATGTGCTACTAATCTCTGGAGTAGTGAAAGCAAATGGAGGAAAGGATGGCATCAAGGACCTGTATGAAAAGTTTCAAAGGAAAGCTCAAGAACAAAAAGCCAAATACTATAATGAAATGTTCAAAGAACTAGAAGGAGAAAGCTAAAAAGGAAGAAAATGGTTAGCATAGCTGAAACTGAAAGAGCTCGAGAAAAAAGTCAAGCCCCAAATTGAAGTACTGAAAGATTCCATAGGCAAAATATTGAATATTGGAAGAAGCATCAAGAGAAGATGAATGCTAATAATTGTGCAATTCTGTTTGAGATGATTGAGTTATGGAATTAGATGATATGTGTATCAACTTGGAATTAATAGTGAATAAGTAATAAAGGAAAATGTATGTCAAAGAGAATGAGAGAGAGAGACCCTGGAAAGAATATAGACTCTGTGCCAGAAAGAACTAATCAGCAGTCCAGTCCACTGTTTCAAAAGGTATCATATGAACAAGAACCAGTGGTACTAATGGGAGAAATTAAAGCTCCATTGAATGCATTTATTAAGTCTCTGGCTCCAGGAATTGACACAATTTCTATTGCAGTGTTTCTGAAAGCGAAAGAAGCACTTCAAGCACATGCTCATCTATGCAAGGAAATTTGAAATACAGCTACTTAACTAACTGACTGAGAAATCCATATTTGTGCCCATTTGAAAGAATGGTGACCCAGTGGTGTAGTGGTTGAATGCATTACTGTGGCCCACGGATTTGGTGGTTCAAATCCAGCAGCAGCTCTCCAGGAGCAAGGCTGGGCCTCCCACTCCCCTGAGGCCAGTGATGAACCCCTTCCTTCTCCTCCCCCCAAAAAGAATGGTGACACAACAGAATGATTAAACTATGGAACAACATCATTGTTATTGCACACAAGTACATTTTTACTTAAGATCATTTAACAGTTGTTGTGTAGACTGTAATAAACTGTTGATAATCTTGAGAAGAATGGGAATTCCAGAACTCATTTAGAACTTGTATATGAATCAAGAGGCAGCTGAGCAACAGAACAAGTGACTACTTACTGCATGGCTTAGAATACAGAAAGGTGTTTCAAGTTTTCTCCTCTCACCATATGTATTCAATCTGTATGCCAAAAAAATCATTAGGGAGCTGGATTTTGTGACGAAGAGTGTGATATCAGGACAGCAGGAAGGCCTACTGGGAATCTGCAGTATGCAGGTGACAGAGCCTTGCTTGCTGAAGGTGAGGAGGACTTGAAGGACTTGCTCATGAAGATCAAGGACTGCAGGCTTCAGTAGGGATTGCAACTCAACATAAGGAAGGTTAAATCTTCACAACTGTACCAATTGGTGATATCATGATCAACGCAGAAAAGGTTGAGGTTGTCAAGGTCTTTGCTTTTCTGAGATCAACGAACAAAGCTTCTGGAAATAGCATTCAAGAGAACAAAAGATGTATTGCTTTAGATAAAGCTATTGCACAAAACCTCTTTATAATATTGAGGAACAAGATTAGTACTTTGAGAACTCGGGTGCACCTGACCAAGTCATGCTATCGTGTATTGCATTATAATATATTAATATATAATATATTACCATATATGTTAAAGTTAAACATTGAAAAAGAGAGATTGTGAAAGAGTAGATACATTTAAATGGTCGTGCTGGAGAAGAATGCTGAAAATACCATGGATTGCTAAAAGGACAAATAGATCTGTTTGGAAGAAATAAGGCTAGAGTGCTCCCTAGAGACAAGGGTGGCAGCCTTTATTTCACATACTTTAGACATGTTGAGAGGAGAGACCATTTCCTGGAGAAGGACATCATGTTTGGTAAAGTCGTGAACAAGAGCAAAGCCGTGGGCAAGAGGGATTGACACAGTGGCTAAATGGAATGGGCTCAGGCACAGGACCAATTGCATGCATTGCTTTGTTCTGTATTGCAAAGGATCACTGTGGGTCAGAGAGTACTTGATGGCTATGAACAACAACAAAAGAATCTTCATGATTATCAACTTTGGTATTGTAATGAGTTTCATCCATTTTTAAAAGTTTTATTCAACCGTTTCATTAGCATATAATTTACATATCAGCCAACTCAATTATTTCATCACACCAAGAGGAGCTGTACAATTATCACCAGGTCACCCACTAATTCATCAATTTCTACCCAAGTTTAAAACAGTCTTCTTTGTTGAAGTCTATTTGACTTCCTATACATTTGAAAATTTTGTAACTGATTGTCTTTGTATACAAAGTGATGTCTCTGGCTGCCTATGTTTAGTCTTTAGGTGCATACTACTCTAAGTAATTCTATATCCAGGATGACTTCTGGGTAGCATCATCGTGTAGGTTAATCTCAGGCTCTATCTTCTACTATTGGTTCTCTGTACAAAGAAAATCCCTTAATCATTCTTTTATCCTTAAATCATTTTATTGGGGGCCCTTACAGCTTTTCTAATATTCCATACATCAATTTTATCCAGCGTATGTGTACAGATGCTGCCATCATCATTTTATAAATATGTACTTTCTATTTGAACCTTTCACATCAGCTCCTCTTTGTCTTGTCTTTTAACCAATTCTTTTAATTGCTGTTAATCTTCAAATGTTCTAATTTTGTCCATCATCATATTTAACGGATACATTTTGCTGGGTAGCTAATTTTAGGTGGGAATATATTTTTCATTTATAGTTACATATATATTACCTAATTTTCTTCTTGACTACATAATTTAGGTGGAGAAATAAAAGCTCACTTTTAATAGTTCTTCTCTGAAAGTAATTTTGTGTTTTTCCAGACCTCAATATTATTTCCTTCGCTTTGGTTTTATAAAGTTTAATGCTAATATGTCTTGGTAATATTCTCTAGGAGTCTATCCTTTTTGGGGGGTGGGTTTAGTTACTTGATCCATATCTTCTGTCTTTCATGGTATTAGGGAAGTTTTCTTCCAACAATTACTATGTGCTTTTGCTTTGCATTGTATTTTAGTCTCTTCCTGTTCAGGAATTCAGGTCACATGTGCATTATTTCTCTTTATGGTGTCCCAAGTAATTATGAGGGTTTGTAAAATTTCTTTTCTCCCTTATAATGATTACTCTTCTAATAGCTTAGTGTTGGGCAACTTGGCCTTCCATACGTTCAGTTTCAGTATTTTTTACTTTCAATAGGTATGCCTTAATTGAAATCAATTTTTATCGTGATCTAAATAGAGGTTTACATTTTACTCAATCAATTATTTATTCTACAGCTTGAATTACTAATTAACCTCCCTCCCCACCCTCACAAGATTTTATTGTTGCCTCCTCCTTTATTTCTAATATCTATTTAATGGATTGCTCTCTTCTACGTCACCAAGTTTATGCATGTCAACCCTCGAGGTCAGAGATCATCCAACTTATAAGCTGGAAGAGTCCATCTTGTCCCTGACAACAATTCAAAAATTATTCAAGAGCCACATGGTGCGAGAGCCACAGTTTGCTGACTCAGCTATAGTGTATTGCTTTATTTTCTCTCCTTTGCTTTCTTCTTCTTCCATCTTGGTATTCTTTGAAGACTGTTCCATTTGGTACTGGAGTCTTTGGTTGTTGCGGTTTTTCCATTTTCTCTTTCTGACATTTTACAATTTTTTTCCCTGAATGTCTATTTATAAGTTTTTATAGTTTCTAATCTTGTATTTTTCTCGTCAATTTCTTCTGGTAGTATTTTCCTGATTTGGGGTCAAGTTTTATTACTTTTGCTTTTCTTATTGTCTATCTCTGTAGTTGTAAGTCTTTCTCTCAAACCAATGAGAGCACTTAAATGTAATTCTTTTGAATCCCCTATCAATTAGTTAAGGCTGCCATGTCTTTCTTGGAAAGGTTTTCTGAAATGCTGAGACTTTGTGGTGGTGGTTTTATTAATTGATGATTGCATGTAGGTGTGTTTTCAGACACTGGCCACTTGTTCTGTGGTAGAATGCGAATGTGTGAAATGTAGAAGAGAATGTGTGTGCAGGTGCCCAGTTCTCTGTTTTTTGTTCCTGTAGCACAGCTGAGGAAGCATTCAACTGACATTAGCCATTGTTTCTCACAGATCTAGTAACATAAACCCAGGTAATAATCCTCACCCATTGTGTTGACCTGCATTAGGTAAGGATGTGGGTGGTCCAAGTGAGATAAAGATAGAAAAGAGAGAGAACAGCAAACAACAGTAATTAGAAATTTAGAAAACAGCAAACAACAGTTAGAAATTTAGAAAATAAAATGTGTATATACACACATATACATATGTATGTGTAAAATCAGGGCAAGCAAGAAAAATATTTAAGAGCTAGTTAGAAAAAGTGAAACCAAGAGAAGAGTAAAATATAGAAAAAATAATTACAAAAGAACAAATTTTCCCAAAGCAAACCCACTACAATTGAGTTGAGCTTAATGCATAGCCACCTTGTATAGAATTTCCAATTCTGAAAATCTATATTTCAGTAGATAATGTCATCTTTTACTATCTACCTAGTGGCTAGCTGAGCAATGCCATGCTCATAGTGCCACCCGGGCTCTTGATGTTATGAATTATTTAATATGAGTTATTTAGATATAGCTATATAGATGCAGCACATTGTCAAAGCTAGTGCCAGAAGATGAGGCCCACAGTCCAGAAAGCACTCAAAATGTGATTTAGGAAATGCTGTCTTCTCAAAGTTGAGTTGACCATCATGATGTGTGGATTGTCATGAGTTGTATAAGCCCCCAATAAAATGATTAAAAAAAGAAAAACAAAAAGAGTAAAGCTTTTAGGACCTTCATTTCCTGATGGGGCACAACTCAAAATGAGAAGAAACAGCTGCAAAAATAAATTGAATGTTGAGGTTTAGAATATTGAAAGTATGAGTCTAGGAAAATTGGAAGTTATCTAACATAAAATGGAGCATATACAAACACAATCAATGCATGAAGGAACTGAAATGAGTTGGTATTAGTCATTTTGAATGAGTTAGTCATATGCTTTCCTATAGCAGGAATGGCAGATTCAAGAGGGATGGTTTTACATTCTTTATCAAAAAGGACCATTCTGGACTTTTTTAAATTTGAAAAGAGTAAAATTTTCAAATTTGATTTTGTTGAGAGCATACATAGTAAAACATAGTTTCTATATGCACAGCTTAGTGATTACATTGCTCAAGATGTAAAAACATTTACACTCTCTCATTAACAAGCTAATTTCTCCATAAAGTCTCAATCTGACCTTTAAACTATGTATTACAAAACTGATTCCATGTAGATCACCATTAAAGTAGTACAATGGTCAGGCAGGCAGGCTGATGTTAAGAAGACTTCAGGGATATTTCTGTGTTAAAGAGAAAAAGATTCTAATATCATTCCAGATAGTGAAGTATACTTCCCTGATAGAACATCCAAACTTGACAAATGGTAGTTTCATCAACAGTTTTTTTTAACTATTACATTAAAATCAATTGAATTCTCTTTCACTTATAATAGACTTTTAGCTACACCAGTTGTAAGATGTTGGTTCAACAAGCAATATATTATTTCTAAATGTTGGCACATACATTACTTAAAAAGGTCAAATATGTCAATGTCACCACCTATCTCAAGTGAACAGAAGCAGGTGGAAGGAAAGTGTTCTCCATAATCCTAATTCTTGTATAGAAATTTACATTTTGTCATGGCAGTGGACACTGACAGTTATTTGAAATACAGACACAATTTATTAAGGAAAAAATTCTGCCAAATGCTTAAGTTTAAATAGCCATAGTGTTTTAGTCATTCAACAAAAATGATCTGTGAAAAAAGTGAGTCGGCCAGCTCCCAGCTCAGTCCCACAGCTGCTCCACTGCCACTTCAGCATCACATTTCGGTCTGCAGCAAAGCACATTAAAGATCTCTTCCATTTTATCATACATGCTACTGAAACAATGTGTTATCTGGGATCAAAGCTCAATAAAATCAATCATTTTACCTCCTCAAATGCATTCTTCAGATCCTAAGTGTCTTTTACATTTCTTTGATAGCCCAATGGATTTGTAGTTTTACTTATGCGTAGTTTTCATCAAGTTAGGTTACTCTTGTTATTGAGTGCTCACTTTATTCTATTATGGTCAAATTAGATGCTTTACATGGTTTCAATCTTTTAAAACTTAAAGACATTGATTCTGTGTCTGAAAATTGTCTCTGCTGAACACGTGTGCGATGAATAAAGTGTGTCGCTATTTTGGTTAGGTCAAAATAGTTCATTTTATTCAAGTCTTCTGTTTCTTTGTACACTTTCAGAATTGTTTCATTCATCATCAAAATGTGGTACATAATATGTCCTCACACAGTACCTCAGAATAAACTTTGACTTAACATTTATTGTCATATATTAATACCACCACTGCTGTTCACTTTGTTTTACTGTTTACTTTGTATGTCATGTTCTCCTGACCCCCATACTTTAATCAATTTATGTACCTGTGCTTAAAACATGCCACTTGCAGGCAGCACATGAGAGTTCCATATGGTTAGCCCACTCTGCCATTGTTTCTTGACTAGATTATGTTACCCTCTTATATTCACTGAAATTCATTGCTGATGGAGGAAAATTTGCTTCAAACATTTTGTTGTACTCCCCCATCCCCTTTGTGAGGTTGGTGGTTTCTTTGTCTTCTGTCTTCAAAGCTGAGTTCCTTTTAGGAATAGATATTTTCCATTGTTTCTCATTTCTTTGAAAATTTTTATTAGCAAATCACTTAGATTCATCCTTCAACATGTGAAAGGTCTCTATCTGTATCAATGATCCAATTTTATTTTTATATTATTGTCAGTTGCAAGTGTATAGCACATATTCCCTAAAATCTAATAGAAAATTAATTTTCTTATATGTCTTTAGGTGGTTGTTAATTGTCAATATGAATGGTTTTCTTTCTAAAGAACTCTCTCAATATTTTTTGCAGGGCTGGTGTGTGATTAAAAATTACTCTAGTTTCTGTTTATTCTTGAAAATCCCAATTTAATCCATATTTTGGAATGATAATATTGTTGGGTATATTATTTCTGGTTGACTTTTCTTTTCATTCAAGGCTTTTTATATGCCACTTTATTGCCTTCTAGCTTGCAGAGTTTCTGAGAAATCACCATTTAGTCTTATTGAGGCCCCTTTGTAAGTGATATTCCCCTTAGCTTATGCTGCTCTCAAAATTCTTTATTTATCCTTGTATTTTTAAAATTATATTATGAAAATGAAAACAGGTCCATGAGAGTCAAAACAGGACCTTGAGTCTATCCTACTTGAATTTCCAGAACAATTCAAGACAGTTTTGACAGGCAAAACAGAAGGCACAGGACATATGACGGAACTATACCCATACATAACATAGTTATCCACAGAGAAGGTAGGAGCTGTTAAGGCTTTCATCTTGCTTGGATCCACAATCAATGCTGATGGCAACAACAATTAAGAGGTCAAAGGATACATTGCACTGGTCCAGTCTGCTGCAAACAACATCTTTCAAGTGCTGAATTCAAGACTATTTCTTTGAGGATGGAGAGGCACCTGACCCAAATCATGGTATTGTCAATCACCTCACACCCATGGGAAAGTTGGACAATGAACAAACAAGAACAAAGAAGAACTGATGCACTTGATTTATGGCGCTGTTGGGGAATATTGAAAGTACCCAGGACTACTAGAAAAGAAACAAATCAGTCTTGGAAGAGCATCCAGAATGTTCTTTAAAAGCAAGGGTCGTGACTCTTTATTTTACTTGGGATGCATTGATCAGGAGAGACTGGAAAAGGACACATGCTAGGTAAAGCACAGGAGTAGCAAAGAATAGAAAAGCCTTGGACAGGATGGATTGAGACATTGGCTACAGTAATGGGGTCAAACGTAAGAAGATTTGTGAAGATGTTACTGGAGCACTTGGTGTTTTGTTCTGCTGTATGCAGGGTCTCTGAGTCAAAACTGACTAGAGGACATCTCATCCCCACAAGCATTATCGCTGAAGTCTAACAAACTACCTCTATTTTTTTCTGATGGGTCTGGGTAAGAATATGAGGCAAGAGACATTGAATTATAGTTCATCTATGAGTGACTGTTCACAAAGCTAATTGTGATTGGCATTTGTGGGTATGAAAGTATCTATTTCAACAGAAGGTGGAGGATTTCATCACCAAAAAGAAAGTTGTGTCAGGAAGGAAGGGTGGGTGTCATTTGACCCTCAATATCCCCATGTTTTCAACTTCCTTGTTGAGGAGAAAGCTTTGACCACAGAGGAGTTTCAGAGGAGCAGCAGTGAACCAAGAGGTAGAGGGTGAAACAGAGCATTGAACTTCTTAGCCCACAGAGCATGTGAAGATGAGTCCTTTGGGGCAGGAGGTTACCTATAGAATGGGTGACCCTGGACACTTCTTTAGGGGAGCTGGATTTGCTAACCATGAAACTACAGCTGTCTTTGAATTGAGGCTTATCATGGAGTGGCATGCCTTTTGAGCATTTATTAGCTGTTCCAACAGTCTTTTGAAAAAAGAAAGAACCTAGGGCAGGAGACTAAGGGCCAAAGAGAGGCTTACTTCTTATACATGTTAATTTTAACATGCTAACATCTTTGATAAACCTCACTAATTCTGCTTTGCTTTGAATTCTGTATGTCCATTGAAAGATTGCCAAGTGTAGCTGAAAAGAAGACAGTGCTGTGAGAAAGCCATAAACATAGAGAGTGCTAACTCAATGTTGTTCCCGAACATTCCTCACTTCAATTGAACCTGTTAACTTCCCTGGCAACCCCCAAAATTGTGAGCATTGTATGGGAGCTCTTTGTGGCCACTGCATTGAGATGGTCAAACCTAGGAGTAAAGAGCAATACGGGGAAAGTAGAGTGCTGTGGTGGGAAAGTTGATGTCAATAGAGGTTAAGAAGGAGGAACTGTGGAGGCATGACTGCTCTCTCCCTTGTGGCAATCAACTTTGGGATCCATGGAAGTTTGATTTGGCCCCTACAGTATTTCTCCATCTTTTAAAAGAAAACAAACTTATTCACTCACTGCCTTTTATTCAATTCTGTCGATTAGCAGTCCTACAGGACTGAGCAGAAATGTTGCTACATATTTCTGAAACTTTAAATCTTTGCTGGAGTAGAAAACCCAGCCATTCTCCAATGGAGGGGCTGACAGTTTCAAAATGCCGACGAATATGCCACCCACTGACTACCTGAGAGAAAGAGCAGAGCAAATAGTGAAGAGAAACAACAACAACAATAGTAACACCTAAGATAAAATAAATTGAGATACAAAAAGAAAAGAGTAACAGAAGGAAAAAAGTAGACAGAAGAGAAATAAAACATGGGCAGGACCCAAAGAAGACATCATTGTGGTGAGTAGGGCACACATTATGGGTTGGTACTTCCTGCCAGTAATGAAGCATACAGGGACATGAGGCTCAGGGGAGTGGATGGATAGAGAGTTTAAGGTGCTCAACCCTAGAGAGAATTTCTGCTAGCCAGATGGTGCCCAAGATCAGGGTACATGACCTGGAGTTGTTTCATGCCAGTTTAGAGGGTGAATAAAATCAGAGCATTTGTTTCTAGAAGGCAGGTGAGGGTAAGGAAACTGCGCACAGAAGGAGTAATTATCTGCTCAGGGGCGGCCAAGGAAAAGTTTCCCATCAGGCCCTGCACATCCTGCTGGTCCGATGAGGCTGAGTTCATATACCTTCAGGAGATGGGGTGGTTCACCCAGCATCTGGACTAGTAGGGCACATCCTTAATCTCTAGTATAGCACCAGCTCTGGGGTGGGGGTAATCACTGGTGGCTGAATGGGTAAGGGGGAGGGGCACAGTTGACCACACTTCTGGTCACTGAGAGGATATAGGGGATATGGAGAGTATCACACTTTTCTAGTATAAATGGAGCTGACCAGCAAGTCACTACCTTAATCAAACACTGCCTGAAAATTTTTAAATGGTTATACTATGTCAGACCAGCAGACAATTCACCTGTTTCTTCTATATCCTCTTTCATAGTGTTTGGCCAGCTTCTTCTCGTAGTTAATATTTGTTATATTTCTACATATTATTTTCTTTGAAGCTCAGGGTTCCAGGATTATCTGGATCTGTTTCATTTAGTCTCTCATGTCTTTGTTGTATAGACAGTCTGGCCTGCATCTCTGCCTAAAAGTCCTTCCAATTGACTTACTCTTCTCGATGATGAAGAGAAATTTTCAGTCTCTTCTGAAATCCGTCTGATCTTTCCCTTTTTTCCTGTTTTTTTTTAATGATTCTTAAATTTTTTTTTTCGTTTACGTCATCCTTGATCTCAACCCACAACTGATCTGGCCTTCAGTCATTAGTGTTCAATGTGTTAAATTCATTCTTGGGATGGTTTCTTAGTTCAATAGAGTGTACAGTGATAGCAATGATCACTACAGAGCTCTGCATTTAAACTCTCCAGGGGGAAATTATTACTTTTGAAGAAACATTAACATAAATGTTTATTTCCCAAGTCAAATTAGTGTCTCCCACTATAACTTACATAGCTTCTTAATAAGTAATTTTGCCTGAGAATATTCTATGCAGTTCTAACACATTGCATGGTGAAGGCACTAAGCAAGGATTTGGTGTCACATACTCTGGCACTCCCTAGATTTATGATTCAGAATAATTCATTTAATCTCTCAGCCTCTTGGTTCCCCAAGACCTACGTATAACAAAAAATGTCCTGTCTTCGAGGACAGGTGAATTTTTTTTGGTGGTGGGGAGAGTCTGTTAGACATCATAAAACGAGTAAGCACTCAATAAAAAAAGTGCAGCTGCTAATTGTATTAAAGGGTCCTTTATAATTCAGCCAATTAAATGTGTAATTAGTACCCAAGAAGTTAAATGTTCAAATCTACCCAAAATTGTCTCTGAAAAAAGAGCTAGAATTATGCTTTCATAAATCGCAGTCTTAAATATCCTATATAGCATATTAGGCAGCACAAATGGGTTTAGAATATTGTCTATAACAACAAATTAAAAACAATTACGGCTCTTGAATAAATTCAGTGCTACTAAAAATGAGAAGTTAAGATGGGTAGGGATGTACCACTTGTTGAACTGGGTCTAAACAAGATGAAAAGATCTAGAGGAAAGCAAACTTTCAAATGCTTACTTGAGTCATAGCACATAGCCAGAGAACTTCGGGTATCTGAATGATGAGTTGAAATGATTATCCACATTTTTCCTGGTGCACAGGCAAAGGATCTCTCCATATTTCTTCATTTGAGAGTGAGAATAATTCTTCCATGAGCTATGCAAAAGTAATGGTGGATTTGTATTTTAAAGTGAATTGACCTTCTAGTGACATATAAATCCTCCATTTATAATTTAGAGACCAGATCGTTTTTATGATTTTTAAAAGAGCAGTTTATTCACGGATGTCCTTTCTGTCCAAAATGCCCTCCATATGCTGCATTATTGAATATGTAACTTTTTTCAAGTCCTGATTTGTGAGAGAACTGTAATTATCTCTATGGCGAGGAGATACATCTAAAGATCTGCATGTAGGACACGTGTCTATGAAATCCACCTTCCAAGAGGAATTATTAGGAGATGAGCATTTCTTTTCTATTCTCCAACACCTGTAATGGCTCTGCCGTTCCTTTTGAAGAAATATTAACATAAATGTTTATTTCCCAAGTCAAATTAGTGTCTCCCACTATAACTTACATAGCTTCTTAATAAGTAATTTTGCCTGAGAATATTCTATGCGGTTCTAACACATTGCATGGTGAGGGCACTAAGCAAGGATTTGGTGTCACATACTCTGGCACTCCCTAGATTTATGATTCAGAATAATTCATTTAATCTCTCAGCCTCTTGGTTCCCCAAGACCTACGTATAACAAAAAATGTCCTGTCTTCGAGGACAGGTGAATTTTTTTTTGGTGGTGGGGAGAGTCTGTTAGACATCATAAAACGAGTAAGCACTCAATAAAAAAAGTGCAGCTGTCAGTCCCATCTCAGTATCAGGCATCCTCATTGCCCTGGTGGGATTGCTCCAAACCATCGCTTGCTTCCCAGGAGAAAGATGAGGCTTGGCATTTCCATAAAATGTTATAGTCTTGGAAAGTCACAGGGCAAGTTCTACCTTCTTTTAGAGTAACTGTGAGACAGTATTTACTCCACAGCAGTGAGTTATTTCTGCCTTGCACCGATGGAGACACTTTATCTCAGGGACTTCATCTAAATCTTCAGAAGGAATCAGTTCTTGGGGGAAAATATCTTTGGTGAAGTAGAGGGTCAGCAGAAAAGAGGAAAACCCTCACGGAGATGCACTGTTGCCTCTCACCCGTAGGAGTGATTGTGAAGATGGCACAGGGTGACTTTTCATTCTGTTGTTCATGGGTTTCCTTGAGTCTGAAGCTACTTGATGGTACTTAGCAACATGGGCAGTGCTGGATCTCCTTGGCAACATTTTCTGAGTGTGTGTGTAATTGTTTTTCCCATATTGGGGTTTTCTCTGACACATTTTTTTTCACTGGGGTAGAGCCTTGTGCTAGGCTGGGTTGACTACAGAAACAAATCCATAAATACTCATATATGTATAAAAAGAGTTTTATATACCAGAGCAACTGAATAGTGAGAAGACATCATAGTCCAGATCAAGTACATAAAGCCTATATTAGTCCATATGTTTGATATAAATCTATAAATTCCTCTTCAGTCTCATGAAGCACAGGCAATATTGCCGAGGTCAGGAAGATCACAGGTCAGTGGGTAGAAAGTCTTGTAGATCCAGTGACAGTGTGAGCATCACAGTGCTGGTGTGGGTCTCCACTTGGGTCCTCTACTTTTAGGGCTCTAGTGTAGCTTCTTGTCAATGGAAATATTAAGCAGGTGTCTATGTGTATCTTGCTTCCAGTAAGCTATTTGTCTCCGTGAAAGTTCACATGAGTTCATCAAGCTGTGACTTGATTGACAGGGTAGACTCCACCTCTCCACAGATTGACACCAGATTATCTAACTATCATTGCCTTCTTGAATTTTGTTACATATTATTCTGTTTTTCAGTACATGAAACCCAGAAATGAAGAATCTATAGAAACAACAGGTAGAAAAAGGGATGGGAGGAGAGATACAGAAGGGAAGGGAGGGGGCAAAAGGTAGCTAATATCAAGAAGTTCAAGGAGAGAGTGCTTTAAAACTGATTTGGTACAAATTGTACAATATTGGTTGATGCAATTGAACGATGGAATGATGGGATGTCCATATTGGCTCCTGTGTTAGTCCAGGTAGACTAGAGAAACAAATCCATAGAAACTCTTATGTTTGCAAGAAAGAGCTTTATTTACAAGAGTAACTGTACATCAAGAAAACATCTTAGCCCAGTCCAAGGTATAAGTCTGGTATTAGCCCATATGTCCAACACCAGTCTTCTTCAGACTCACAAAACACATGCAATGATGCCAAGTGCAAGATGACCAGAAGCCAGATGGGTAGAATACCTTTGAATCCAGTGGCGCTGTAAAGATCTCAGTGCTGGCAGGGGTCTTCAAGTGGATCCTCTGGCTTCAGTGGTCTGGCTCTATCAGGTTAGGTCCATGTGGCTTCTCCTCTGGAATGTCTCACAGGGAGTCAGCCAGGGTGTCTTGTCAGTAGAGCATCTCCAAGGGACTGAGTAATGAGTCACCTCTAAGGGGGAAATACAGCCAGATATCCCAGAATTCTCAGAGAAGCCCATGCCCACACAGAGGTTTCTTTGGCTCTCTTCAGGTCACAGGTTAGACTCCACCCTACACTCTTAATCCTCAGATTACACCAGATTAGGTGACTGCCATAGCTTTCACAAAAATAGTTCTGGGGGAAAAAGGAACCATGGTGGTTGACAAAATAAATACATGTGAAGATATACTGTTGCTTATTCATGAGGGAGCAGGCCCTTTTTCTCTCTCTTTAAAATTTATAGCAGAAAATTAATGAGTCATATCTAATAATGTAAAGACAATACCGAATGCATTTCCCCAGCTTGGTACATCTCACTTGTCTTAGAAAGCAAGGTGGGGTAGTAGGAAGAGACCAACTCCATCCAGAGGCCAGGTAGTGTCCGTCTGAGTAGAGGAAGTACGCAAGGGACTCTATGCCCCAGGCACCAGGAGGCTCTGATCCTCACAGCATCTGCTCAGAAACTGCCCTTCCCTAAAGGAAGGAAAAAGAAAAGAAAAGAACATTTTCACTTGCAAATCCTTGGATGTTTTTCTTCATTGAGTGTAATTATCTGTGAAGTACAAGTAGCAGGAAGTGTTTGTGACTTAATGGAAAAGCCTCCATGAGAAAAGCGTGCATGCTGCCTCATTAAAAGGCAAGCCTGTACCGCAGTTGCCTCTGCCTTCCTTTTAGTAGTTAATCAATTATCACCATCAAGTTGTCTGCCTAAGAGAGGAGTGATCAAGCCAAAGGTTCTGTTATTGTCAGCCGGCCCAGGAAGCAACCCTGATAGCTTCGGGCTTCCTTTGTCATGGCTATCACAAAGAATTTGATGGTCTGCAAACAAGTGCCTAGGTCATCTCTGTCTTTTCAAGTGTCCAAACTACAAAGACAAAGTGTGTGTTGGAGATGGGGTATGGTGGTGGTGGTAAGACATGCTGTTTATGTAACATTAGAAGGAAAGCAATCCGAATATTCCTTAGAAATGAGAACGCTTCTTACTTTGGGCAGTGCATTATAGAAGGGACACAAGGGTTGGCAGTCGATCCACGAAAATGGATACCTTCCACAAGATGGATTGCCACAGTAGCCAAGACAATGTTCTCAAACATGGCAGTCATGAGATAGATTGCTCAGGACTGAGAGAGACTCTGTTTTGTGAACCACAAGGTCACTGTGAGTCAGAGTCTACAGTACCTGTGGCAGTCACCTAATCTGCTGTCAATTTGAATTAAGAGTGTAGGGGTGGAGTCTGGCCTGTCACTCTGGAGAAAGCCAATGAGACCTCTGTGTGGGTGTGGCCTTCTGAAAATTCTGGGGAATGCTGTGATTCTGTCTTGGAGGCAGAGACCCTGTCTCTGTCTGTTCACTTCCTTGGAGACTTTCTGCTGACAAGGCTGACTTCTGTGAGACCTCCCTGAGGAGAAGCCACATGGAGCTGCCCTCGTGGCCCTGAGCCAGACAAGCCCTATGGATGTCACAAGGCCTCAGAAGCCAGAGGAGTCACTTGGAGAACGCTGCCAGCACTGAGATGTTTGCCACACCACTGGATCCAAAGGACTTCTACCTATAAGGATTGTGATCATCTTGCAGGCAGCATCATTGGAAGTGTTTAGTGAGTCTGAAGAAGATGTTATAGATTGGTATCAGACATATGGGCTAATATCAGACTTGTGGGCTTGTACTGGACAGGGTTGGAATGCTTTCTCAATGTACCTTTTCTAATACACACACACACACACACATATTTGAATTTGTTTCTCTAGTCTACCCGGACTAGCAAAGTACCCTATGTTAGTCTACCCTAACAACATGAAAAACATTAGTCCTGTGAGTTGACTGACAGCATATATGCCATTGAATTTCCAAAGAAAAAGAAACCACTAGGCTAATTGCCTATTGCTGCCTTCTCTGTGTCTCCTCCCTTTCCCACTCTCGTCCTACAGTGGTGCATGATAGCTATTTTCTCATATACACAGTATTCAGTTAGTGGTGATTTACTCTTCCTTTCACTGGTGCTGTCAGAGGAGCGGTGACAAAACTTGCTTAAGTCTGGTGGGATACACCTTTGTAAGCATTTCTAAATATCCTTCTAGCCTGGCAGCGATATGGACAAAAAGACAAGTTCTCATCTGGCAGAAATTTTTCTTGATTGTGCAGATATTAATCAATCTAAACCCTATGCTATTTTCAAAAGGTACATTGGAGCTGGAGTCTGTTTATTTGTCAATTTGGAAGTTTCAAGCTCCCTGGCATATGTTGTGCTGCAGTTTGTGTGTATGTGATAACAGAGAGCAACGGCAGAGATGTCAATCTGGCTCCTCAAGTGAAAGGCTGACTCGGTCATTTCCACTTGAGCAGACCTTGCCATTGAGATGGAAGATATTGCTTCCTGGGGAGAACACAAGGGCAGCGCCCCTTTCAGCACATTTGCTTCTTTGTGCCACTGGGGAAATTCATTGGGAAGCTGGGTGATGGTTTACTGGGGATTTTGTAGAAGGGAATGCTAGCACCTTATGGATGGTTAGTCTCAGTGTTTCTCATATGATTTGGCCCAAGTCCCAGGAGAGCTGAGGATATCAAAGGCTTATCCTTAACAATGACCCCAGTAACTGGTAAAAAATTTTCCCTCCACAGCCATAAAATGCCTTTAAAGTTGCAGAAGTCATGCATCCCTCAGAAAAGATATTTCTATTAGTTTATTATTTTCTATTCTCCTTCTTTGGGGGTAAGGAACAGCAGCTTGCTGGAAGTAGCTTAAGTATAAAGAGGCAACTTATTGTGTCAGGATACCCATTTTAGAGAATCTAAGTCTAGTGAAGGCAGAGAGGCTGGGCTCTTGGTAAGCAGAAATCAGGCAGCTTTCTTCATGTCTCAGGGCTACTATGGTCTCCGCTTCAATTATGGCTGCAGTTCAGCAAAATGTGCTCATTCACATTTGGATCAAGTTCAACCAAAGGCTTTTCCCTCTGGTCTATGTAATTTATTAGTGCTAGCCTTTGGTATCAAATACCATTAGCCTCTTAGATAAAAAGTGTCATGGTTGTGCTCATTAAATCAGTTGTCTATCTCTAGGACTGTGGTAGTTACATACTTTGGTGTCAACTTGATAAATGCAGTGTGGGGGTGGTGTCTAGCCTGTCAAACACCCACCAGAAGGATTCTAGGTACTCCCTCTCTTTATTCTGAGAGGAAGACCACACTCTTTCTTTACTTCCTATCCCTGTTGACAAGCCACAGAGAGGTTTGCTGCTGGCCTCCAGAGGATAGAGCTGGAGAAGCCACACGGAGACCTACCAGCATTGAGATTCTTCCTCCGCCACTGGATTCACAGACTTTCTAGCCACTAGGCTGTGATTTTCCTGCATTTGACATTATTACATTGGTTGTGTGAGTCTGAAGAGGAATTTACAGATTGGTTTCAGACCTTTAGACTTATATTGGACTTATGGAATTGATCTGGACAGGACTGGGAAGTTTTCTTAATATACAATTGCTCTTTAATATACAGCTTTCTTTTACACATAAACAAATGTTCCTGGATTTGTTTCTCTAGTAACCTGTATGATCACATTATGGTACTGAGTGTGAACTGTGATAGAGTCATTGTGCCAACTCTGCTAATAGAAACATGAGGGCAGAGCTTGATCAGGTTGCAGCTTGATTTGAGGGTGACTGAGATAAATGAAGACTGTCGGCATCCATATCTCACTTGCTCCCTGGTGATCAAACTAGCTTACTGCAGCTTTCATTAGTTCTATGCCTCAACTTATGTGCTGCACTACCTGTGGTTCAAGCCTACCCATGGATTGTGTCACTAGACTTGAGGCTGCTTTGCCTTGAGACGCGCTTCACCATGCTGGTAGTGCATACATTGATTGTGCTTGAGGCTGGTGGATCCTGTCACCATGCTTGAGTTCAAAATCCCATCAGGGCCTGCTTCACTAAGCTCCTGAACTATTGACTGTTGCTGACCCACCTTGCTGTCTGATGCCTGCAGTACACTCTTCCTGCCTTGCCTGAGGGAAGACTCTGCTGCTCCTAGACCTTGGATCTGACAATCCACATGAGTTGAAAGATTTCCAGTATATTGACTATTTCAACCCACACAAGTGAGTTGAACTGAGTCCTCTCTACTTCTGTGTGGACAATTTAGCTATTACATTCTTTCTTTCTGTATAAATCTATCTCTCTATCATCTATCTATCTATATCATCTATCTATAGCTATATCATCTATCTATTTATCATCTATCATCTATCTATCATCATATGTGTAAGTTGTCAAATCAATCCTGACTCATGATGAACTTGTGTATTAACATAGACTGTGCTCTATAAGGTTTTCATTGGCTGATTATTTTTTCAGAAATAGGTTGTCAAACCTTTTGTCTGAGGTACCTGAGCATGGACTTAATTCTCTTCAACACAGTGCTCCTCAATTTTCCTAATGCTGTGACCCTTTAATAGAATTTCTCATGTTGCGGTGACCCCCCAACCATAAAATTATTTTTGTTGCTATCTCATAACTGCAGTTTTTGCTACTGTTATGAATCAAATGACCCCTGTGAAAGGGTTTTTCAATTCCCACAGGTTGAGAACCACTACTCTAAATTGTTAGTTAACAGGGATGGATATGCATAAAAACAAACAAGCAGCAACCCACTATCAATGTGTCAATCTCACTCAAAGCTGAATTGCCCCTTTTGGTTTTTGAGGCTTAAATCTTTATAGAAGCAGACAGTCTTATCTTTATCTCCCAGAGTGGTTGGTGAGTTTGCATAGCGATCCTGTGATTAGCAGTCCAAAATTTAACCTACTACACAGCCAGGATTTCTTAGGCTATGTGGAGGGCAGGTGGATTTAGATATAGGTCACATATGTTCTATATAAGTATATTTCATATCATTTTTCATCTTGAGGTCTCACCAATAATAAAAAGCATTCTACCATTTTAATGCTACAGATTAATGTACACTAGGAAAGGAGCTATCACCCAATCTAAGGCAGGTTCCAATTCTTATGCTCCTTTCATAAGCTGAAGAATTTGTCTCTTCTTAAATAGAACAATTCACTTTTTTTTATTAATTCTATAATAATATTTACCAGATTAGACTGAGAGGTGTATTTAAAGCTTAGGTTTAAAAAAAGAAGCTGTTTTTATTAGCTACATTTGTCATATAGTATAGAACAGTTTTCAAAAGTCAGCAATGGCTTACTTTTGAAGCAAGCATTGACAAAGTACTATGTGTGGACCAAATCTAATTCACTTCATGCTTACATATAAAGAGTTTTATTAAAATTTCCATGTTTATTCATTTATATATGATTCTGCTTGTTTTATGCTACAATGATTGGTGTGGGTAGTAACAATAAAAACAATATAGCTGTGCTAGTCTCAGTAGACTAAAATCAAGGTAGACTCATATGTGTCTAATTAAGGACTTTACATAAAGAGTAATTGTACATTAAGAAAAGATCTCACTCCAGTCCACATCAAGTCCATAAGTCCAATGTTAGCCCATATGTCTGATACCAAGTATGAAATCATCTTCAGACTCATGAAACACATGCAATTAAGCCAAATGCATGAAGATCACAGGCCAGTGGGTGGGAAGTCTTGTGGATTCTGTGGCATTGTAAGTATCACAGTGTTGCCGTGGGTCTCCACTGGTTTCTCCAGCTCAGGTCACTAGCCTCTCCACGAGGGGAGTTTGTCTTGGAGGCCAGCATTGAAGCTGCAGGTTAGGGCATGAGAGATGCCTGACCAGAGCACATACAAACAAATGAAGGGAGAGGAAGAGAGAATGGAGTGCATCCTGGTCCACTGAGCCTTCAGGATGATACTCCCACTCAGAACATCTGAAGGACACAGAGGATCATATGGCTGACCCCACCTCCGACCCCATATGAAATACGGCTACCATTGCTCACCCAAGGCCTTTCAGGGTCAACAATGGAGAAACAGGGTCAGGATTATACCCTGTCTGACACAACTACACCATGGCAAAACACTAATGGTGTGAAACAGAGCATGGAGTTCCAGATGGAGTGCCAAGGGTAAATTTTGGGGCCAGTGTGTGGTATCCCATCTGACTCAACCAGGGGACACTCCTGAAGGTCAATGAACAGACATTGAAAACTATTTACAGGTTTTTATATTATTGTTTTTTAAATTTTTTACATATATATGTATATATATATATATATATATATATGGCATTGGGTTTTTCTGTTATTGTCATTGTTTTATTTTCTTTGATTGTTTCATTTTAGGATGCTTTTTTTTTATAAATACTGTTACCTCTGCAGGTCTATCTAGATAAGATAGGCTGGACAAACAGTCTGGAGGTGAAAACAGTGGGACTGATGGTTCTGGGGAGGGAGACATGGGAGAAAGGGAGGAGGGTGAAAGGAGGTGGTGCTGACCAACCCAGGGATAAGGGAATAACAACTGCTTCAAAATAAGTGACAATGTGGGTAAGGGAAGTCTGATAGGGATTGATCAATAGTAATGTAACAGAGAGAAAATCCTGAAACCCAAATGGAGGCAAAGCATGATAGTGGGGCAAGAGCAAAGTAAAAGGAAATAGAGGCAAAAACTGGGAGTAAAGGGCATTTATAGAGGTTTAGACACAGGTATGTGCATAGGTGCATATATTTATATGTGACAATGGGGAAATAGATCAATGAATATATACTTATAGGCTTAGTAGTAGGTCAACAGATGGCCATTGGACCTCCACTCAAGTACTTCCTCAGTGCAAGAACATTTTGTTCTATTAAATCGACTTTACATGATTCTCACCTTCTCAACATAATCACTGAAGACAAATGGGTGAAGCAAATAGGACAAGCAAAGATGGTGAAGAAAGCTGATAGTTCCTGGCTATCAAAAAATATAGTGTCTGAGATCTTAAAGGCTTGAGTAAACAAGCGTCCATCCAGGTCAGAAGCAACAAAACTCACATGGAAAAAGCACACCAGCCTGTGTGACTACGAAGTGTCCAAAGGATCTGGTGTCAGGCATCAAAGAACTAAAATTATATCATTATAGATAAGGGGGAGTACAAAGTGGGGACCCGAAGCCCATCAATAGGTGAAGCGACATCTTCTTACCGAAGGGTTGCGGGCAAGAGATGAGCCAGTTAGGCTGCATTGTAGTAATGAGGAAATATGCAACTTTCTTGAAGTTCTCAAATGCTTCCTCCCACCCGCTATCATGATCTGAATTCTATCAGACAAATCCAGCTAGAACAGAGGATGTACACTGGAGTTGGAAAAAGGGGGGGTTTAGGATAGTTATTCCCTCAGGACTAGTGGTGAGAGTGGTGATACTGGAAGGGTGGAGGGATAGTGGAAGAGAAAGGGGAAACCAATTTCAGGGAACTACATATAACTTCCTCTCTGGGGTACAGACAACAGGGAAGTGTGTGAAGGGACACGTCAAAAAGTGTACAATATGAAAAAGTAATAATAATTTATAAATTATTAAGGTTTATGGTGGGAGGGGAGGGGAAAAGGGAAATATGGAGGCCTGATACTGGGGGCCTTAGTGGAGGAAGAATGCTTTGAGATTGATGATGGCAACAAGTCTGCAAATGTGGCCTGCATACAATTGATGCATGTTTGGATCGTGAGGGGAGTTGCATGAGTCCCCAATAAAATGGTTCATAAAAAAGGGGAGGGGGAAAGAGGAGCTTATACCAAGGGCTCAAATAGAAAATATTTAGAAATGAATATGGCAACATGTGTACAAATATGCTTGATTCAAATGATGTATTGAATGTATTAAGGGCTCCCAATAAAATAATTGAAAAAAAGAGAGATACATTTACAGTGTTAAAAAACAAGGATGTTACCTTGAGAATGGAGGTATACCTGACCCAATTTATAGTACTTTCCACAGCCTCACATGCTTGGGAAAATTGGATATTGAATAAGGAAGACAGAAGAAAATCAATATACTTGAACTCTGGTTTTGGCAAAGAAGTTTGAAAGTAACATGGACTGCCAAAAAACAACCACAACAACAACAACAACAACAACACAGCTCTGTCTTGGTGGAAGAACAGCCAGAATGCCTTTTAGAGGCACGGATGGGCAGACTTCATATCATGTACTTTGGATATGCCGTCGGGAATGACCAGTCCCTGGAGAAGGACATTATACTTGGTGAAGTAGAGTGACAATCATAAGAAGGCTCTGTTGAATATGACAGATAGCTATAGTGGCTGTAACAATAAGTGCAAACGTAAGAGCCACTGTGAAGATGGCTTAGTACTGGGCAGTATTCAGTTCTATTGTACACAGGGTTGCTATGAGTTGCAATGGATCGGATGACACTTAATAATAGCAATTTGTATATGTCAAGCTGTGTATACATTCCACATACTTGAGTGTTCATGTAAAACATTGTAAACAATTAGGCTTAGCACAAAAAATAAAACTATACAGCCAATACAATTATGATGAACAGCTTTGATTTATTGTTAGGTTCTTTTGAAAAGACAAAAATGAATGATGCTAACTTTAAATAGAGAAGATAATCGCCTCTTTTGAGGTCTTTCAGATGGGATTTTACTTTATTTTTAACTATGAAAATGACAGACTATTCACTTGAATTATGATTATTATCATTTCTTTTTTTCCTGCTCTTTCTAATACTGACCTTACTAAATAGATTTTCACAATCTACTTTGAAAAGGAAATCATTCCAATTATCCATTGTTTCTCATTTTGCGCTCCCTAGAAGTTAGCTTTGAGGTGACAATTCTTACGAAGGTGATTCATTTAGGGAATGTTACCAAGGGAAACCACAAGGGAATAGTGAAAGCAGGATGAATAAAGAGTAAAAGCCAAACAAAGGTGAAATCACAAGCAAAGTTCTTACCTCAGCTTGAAGCTGTAAGGTTTTAAGATAAGTGTCAGAGTGTGCATACTTCATTTTTTTAGAGTCAAGGAATGCTCACTCATTGTCTACAGGTGTTCTAGGGGCATGCAGCCACAGGCACCATTGGCCTCTTGGAAGGGTAAGCAAAGAGCTGAGAGAGCCCACGTGTAGTTCTCCTAATAGAGTTCCGTGTGTCCACTCTTGCAAGGACATAAGGATGATAGAGTAGGCATTTTGTAATGAACTACGCCTCTAAAAGATTAGTGTGGAAATAATACTTCCTATCTATAACTATGGATGTGATCCCATTTATGAACAGGATTTTTCTTTCATTTTTGTTTTTCTTAAATCATTTTATTGGAGGCTTTTGCAGCTCTTATCACAATCCATAAATCCATTCATTGTATCAAGGATATTTGTATATAAGTTGCCATCATCACCATTATCCTTGTCAAAACATTTTCTTTCTACTTGGTATCTGTGCATTCCCCCACCTCCTCCACCCTCATGCTCTCACGAACCCTTGATAATCTGTATTTTTTTCATGTCTTACACCCACCAAATGACTGCTATCTCCCTTCACCCACTTTTCTATTGCCCATTCCCCTGGGAGGGGACTATATGTAGATAACTGTCATCATTTTTCCTTTTCACCCACCCCATACCCTTGCCCTTCTCTTCGTGGTGTCACTAAAATCATTAGTGGCCTTGAGGGTTTTTATCCTATCCTGGATTCCCTGTGCTGTGAACTCTTATTTGTATCAGTGTACATGCTCTCTTATAGCTGGATTTATAAGGTAGAATCTGTGTCATGATAGTGGAGGTAGGAAACATTAAAAAGCTAGAGGAAATTGTATGTTTCATTGATGCTAAACTGCACTCTGAGTGGCTCGTCTCCTCCCCTCCACCCTTCTGTAAAGGGTATATCCATTAGTCTATAGATGAACTTTGGGTCTCCACTTCACCCTCACCCTCATTCATATTGTTAGGATATTTTTGTTCTGGGTCTTTGATGCCTACTACCCAATTCGATCAACACCTCATGTTCTCACAGGATGGTGTGCTTCTTCCATATGGGGTTTGTTGTTTCTCACTTAGATGATCAATTGTTTATCTTCAAACCTTTAAGATCCCCTTTGTTATATATTTTCATAGCCAGGCATCTTCAGCTTTCTTCAACACATTTGCTTATGCACCCATTTTGCCTTTAGTGATGGTATCAGGAAAGGTGAACATCACAGAATCCTGGGTCATTAGATAAAGCGTGTTTGCATTGAGCAGAGGGCCAATGTTCATCTCCTACCTGAATACTTAACTGAAAAATATAACAAAACAAATAATTGAAACGGAAGAAGCACATTAAGTAAGTCAATTGAAAGTAAACTGACTTGGATAATATGAGGAAAAGTGACAAATATCCAGTTTTTCTTATCATGCCAAAATAGGAGGACCAGAATTTGTCATATCAGAAACCAGACAGGAGCCATGATTCCATATGATTTTTGGATATGTTTTATGAAAGACTTCATGCCCACATTAAAAAAATATCACTGATGTGTGGAAATTGCTTGGCGAGCAAAAAACAAACAAACAAAAACTAGCAATGGTCTCACACAAGACACGGATAATAGATTCATAAATAGATGATAGACATGGATAATAGATACCATCATGTTTATCCACCTCTGAAAAAGGATAAGAGAGGATGCATTGTGAGCTCTCAAAACAGAAAGTTTGTTATGCATGCAATATAAAATAAACAAATTGAAAACTTAGATACTTACAAACTTAATCACAATATATGCCAAATAAAACAATGCTTGATAAATAAAAAAACACTTAACATAGATATATGTACATAGATCTATTTCCAAACCATTATATATAAATCTATTTACATATGTACATAACTGTATATTTTAGACCTCTATAAATGTCTTTTGCCTAGTTCTTTTTTCTATTTCCTTTTACTTTCCTCTTGTTTCACTCTCATGTCTGGCTTTCATTTGGGTTTCAGTAATTCCTCTCTGCTATGTTGCCCTTGATGAAGCCCCACCAAGCCTCCTAGTCCCTCCTCCTCATCAATTTTAGATCACTTGCTGTTTCCTTGTCTGTTTTTTTTACACCCTTCTTCCTTTCCCAGAACAAGGGTTTTCTTATTATATTAATGAGGGCACTGTGTTTCCAATGAACTACTACTGAAATATAGAAAAGAAGTTTGGATACAGAGACAAGCAGTCAGCATAAGGAAATCCCAACAGACCAAGAAGAGCCTTAGAGAAAGTGAAGACAAGACCTTTCCACCAGGGAGGACATAAAGAGTCCTTCCTTGAATCCTGTGCCTTGATTTTGGATTTATGACTTCTTAAACTCTCAAAAATGCTTCTCTTATTTATTAATGCTACCCACTTGTAATATTTCTACTACAGCAGCAATCGATAAATAAGAGAGAGGTGTACAGAAACACTGATAGGGATTTGAAGGAATCTAGGGGGTCTGGGCAGATCAAACTAGCAACCTATTCCACTGCCATGGAGTAAATTTTGACAGACAACCTGTAGCATAGAGTACAACGGCCTCTTTGGATTTTCTGAGGCTGTAAACTTTATGAAGTAGACAGTCTTATCTTTCTCTTGAGGAGTGGCAGATGGGTTTGAACCACTGATCTTGCAATTAACAGTTCAATACTTGACCCACAGTACCACCAAGTTTCGCTCTGTATATTGCAGAGGGCTCAATTTTCCCACCATATTTTTTTTTCTTCTGAAATAGCTTCCCAATTTCACTTGCAAAGTCTATATGTATGCTATTAGGCTTGGAGGGGGCAAGCCAAATATAAAGCCAGTCCTTTTCTCATGAGCCCATAACTATTGAAATAATACACTACTCTGATGTTATATGATGTTAACTTCATTAAATAACCCAGTAATTAGTTATAACTATAGGAAATGCTTATGAACTGTGAATTATCTCCACTATTTTTGCCACTTTTATATTTGACAAAAATAAATCTCTAAGTTCAAAGGAACATACAAATGATAACAGTTTCATTTTGTCAACAGGAGAGCTCAAGGACATCCAAAACAACGTATTAAGAATTAAATTGGGTCTCCACTTGACTTCAACATATTTATAAATACAAATGAAACAAACATTGCGAAACCGAGAGGAACACAAACTAAAATAGCCTTAAATAAACATCTTTAAAAAAATTATTATCAAGAACTTGCAGCCTCCTGAGTAGGCTGTTAGATTGTAGAAAGAATGTATGTGTGATTTGGAATATTAAATGACTTTAGGCTTAAAAGTTTGTGACTTTATATTTATGTTTCAGTTGAGACTGCAAGTCTGATTTCCTGATTGCTGCCTTCATTAGTTGCCATCCATTAGCTTCAGCTTCACAATGCGCCCGTGGCTTACAGCACAGTACTGTTCTGTGGGGTCTCTGTATGGCAGCACCCCTCTAAACTAACACTCACTGCCATCGAGGTGAGGCAGGCTCATTCAAGCCTTATAAGATGGTAGCACCGCACCCTGCGAATTCCTGAGATGGTAACTCTTTACAGGAATAGAAAGCCTCTCTCTCAGAAACTATACACAAAGGATAAAAGTGAAATGCTGGGGCACATGGTCCACAGGGGGAAGAACTCACGGTAACAGAAAGGAAAAATACTCTCACATGGTCCTAGAAGACTTTAAAGAGCTGAAGAAAAAGATCAGTGACCAAGATGAGGCATTAACTGAAACTTTACAAATAGAAATGCAATGAATATAGACCCAGAAATCCCCTTCAAAAATAAAATGAAAAAACAGAGTAGAATATTCAAGGACTATGGGACGTTGCATGAAAGTGTAACATGCAATGAGTACAAGGAAGAGGAAAATGTTTGAAACTTGATATGGTAAAGATTGTACAGCTGTCTTTGATATGAATAGATGATAGAATTGTTTGATATGTGTAGGAAGTACCATTAAAAAAAGAAAGTGTACTATGTACATAATTGCAATACTGAAACAAAATAATGTAACTATTTAGAAATATTTTAATCATAATTTCTGAGAATTGTCAAAATTTATAAGAGATGCTAATTCACAAAACTAGTAAGTTCTATAAACATTGACAAGCTATACATATTTGTGTAGGAATACATGTATGCCACACACACAGACACACACACACACACATATATATATATATACATGTAATATCAAGTAAGCAAGAATTAAAACTTAGGTATCTCATATTCTAGCTTCATAAAACAAAAACAAAAGAAGAAATGGAAAGTGTTAGAGAAAAAAGTCCTAATCCTTTTAGATAATAAGAATTATGTAAGATTTCTAACTATAGATTCAAAAAGAAAATGGAGTGACCACTTTAAAGTGATAGTGAAAAGGGGAGGAAGTATTCATTTAGAGTATCATATCAGCAGAAACAAAATAAATCCTCCAAATGGGAAGGGGATTAAAATTTTTTTTCAATCAAAAAGAGGAAATCAACTGCCAGCAGATGTGTTTTGCAAAAATGCCCCCCAAAACCAACCAAGCAGGATCGTTTTTGAGAGCAAACACGGCTCAATAGCCATAAATGAATCAAAGTCAGTTTCATATTAATCTGTTGCTGTCGGTAAGCTCTATCAAGGGAATTCCCACTCAGAGTGAGCCTGTGTACAACAGACCGAAATGCTTCTGGGTTCTGAACCATCTTGAAAATCATTGCTATGTTAATAGCCTTAAGACAAAAAGTTTGTCTTCCATGATTATTTCAATGGATGAAGAAAAAGTATTTGATAAAATTCAACACCCATTAATGACAACTTTTAAAAACCTAGACACACATAGACACATTCTTAACTTGTAATATTTGAAAAGGCTAGCCTTATACTTAATGATTAGAATGAACACCCATCACTTATAATTAGCAAGAAGGCGTGTCCTCCTTCACTTCTCTTCAGCATCATACTGGAAGCACTATGAAATGCAAAATAGAAGAAAATGGAAAAGGATGCACACAGAAAAGGGAGAAACCAAAAGGTACCGATTAGTAGGTGACTTGATTACCTAGACAAGAAAACCTAAATAACAAAAGCAAAACTGATGCAAACAAAATAAAATCAATATAGGAAAAGTCAATTGCTGCTCTATATGTCAGCAGTGAACAGTGGAAACTTTAAAAGGTGCACCTCAAAAGGACTCGTTCTCAAAACGCACTGCCATTGGGCCGTGTCCTGCTCACAGTGATCCTGCAACGCTGGGTGGAGCTGCCTCTGTGAGATTCTGATATGAAATAGTCACAGGAGTAGAAAACCTCTTCTTTTTCTCAAGGGGTAGTTAGTGGTTTCTAACTGCTGGCCTTTTTGTTAGCAGCCTGACTTGTAACTGCTATGCCACCATACAGTCCATTTCCCATTTTCTCTCCATCTCGGATGGCTATCTATGTTCTCTTATTTTGGATATTTTGGCTCAAGGGAGATGCATCTGACTAAGACCAATCCCTTCCCTCTCCCATGCCCTATTAATCCATCCTCCATAGCTCCACTTAAAAGTGAAAACTTTCATCTTATTTAGAAGACTTAATTATTATTATACCATTTAACAGCTGAAAATAGTTTTATAATACACACTGGGTATAATATTAAGCTTCCTAAAATTAGAGAGGTTGAATTACGTTCTGTAAATTCTCATAACACTTAATGAAAGGTCAGAGTCTGGTGAGCCCACACAGTCAATGCAGGTGGCTGTTGAAAATTAGCACAGCTCCCTCCTAGCAACCAGTGTGGTCAATTGGCTTAGCAGTCAATGTCATTTAAACGTTCACACTTGATATTTGTACATGGTATCCTATCTCTGCTAAACCGCCAACTACAAATGCTGACTCAAAACATTTGCCATGTGAGGGCAAGAAAGCTCAGAAGAAGCTTATGCAGCTGTTTTGGGGTTTTTTTTTTCCCCTCTCCTGCTCCTCTCACCATCTTCAACAGAGTAACAGTCAATACAGTCGTATAAGGAGCAGCCACTTTTCTATAAAGATTCAGGCTGTATTGATCCCATTCTAATCCACAGATTTCTGATTCTAAGAAACTCAATAACCTGTGAACTGGCAAATGAGCTGCTGAGCTCAATTCCTGATGGGTGAGATCTTCTTTTACCACATGAATTTGCATTCTTAGCTGTGGCTCATAATGGCTATAAGCAGTTGTATCATTGCCTGTGAAATGGAGGTGATTATTTTCTCACAGAGCTATTATGAGGATTAAATTAGATAGGGCAAGAAAGCACCTGGCATAGTGCATGGTAAATGGTCAGTCCCTGGAGACATGGGAGTTTCCATGTGCAATGAAGGTCTATATCTGGGTCTTAGCACTCTACTATGTACTTATTTTCCATGAGTACCAGATCTGTTTGTTTCTTGTTCATTCACACACCTGACATGGGACAGCTAGTTATTTGTTCAAATATCTGCTCAATAAATGTTTTACCTCTCTTCAGAAAATACAGTCCAAAGGAACCAAGTACTGGATTAAACTTGAATTCTTGGCATCTAGATTCATTCAATAGTTAATAGCCACCTACTCCTACCTCTGTTGAACTTGAACGAAATCTGTCCTGGAAAAGAAGACAGCTCTGGCAATATGGTCTCCTGATTCTCCCCATCTTGTACTAGGAAACTGATTAAGGCTTGACTTGAGGCTGAACAATAATGTGGAGAGAAAGAGAAATGACAGGGGACTACAGACCCAGTCCCAGGTCACTGCCTTCTGGCATTCCCTCAGCAATGACTGAAGGAGCCAACATATGTAAATCATTCTGCAGGTGTCAGGCTCACAATAAATTCAAATTGCTTGAAAATGTGTACAGCCACAGCAGCTGTTATTTGACTTCAAAGTGACTCAAGGTGCAGGTAAATGTCCCAAAGCTATTTTACCATTCCATTCATCAAATTATCCAAAACTACTTTGCACTTTCTTGATAATTTTTGCATTCAAATGTTACCATGTTGCCCAGTTTATTTTTATTAATCTTTTAAAAGTTGAGCATTCATCTGACAATCAAATGCAAGCCATAAATCTCCTTCTAGAAATGTATAAATGATGCATGCATACATATACACATATGTACATACATACACAGTTGTTAATAGTTCCATCAATTATTTGGGTCTCCATTACTATCTTACAACAAGTAGCCCAACCATGTCCACATGAAATAAGGACACCAACCATGTGATTCAAGGATTGTAAACAACAAAATTCAAATCCCAAAGAGAGAAGGGTACTAGAGCTTAGATAGTGAAAATCCAGTGGGCAGAAGACTATGAATGACTGCAGTGAAAGCCCCAAATCCATTTGCAGTGCCCCATATGGATGACGCCTCCAGTGAATCCCCTCTGACCATAGTGCGGAGGTGTGAAATAGCCAAGGTATTAAATCAAAAGCATTGGGAAGTAGATTATGACAGAAGTAGTTAGGTTAAAATGTAATACCTTATTCGTTGGTTTCCTTTTGACCAATTTCAAAGTTTTGTTTTAAAGATTTTTATATGTTGTTTTTTTAATGAGGTTTTTCTATGATGTGGAGTCATTGCTGTTGAGTCTTCTTTTTGTTGGGTTGATAGTCTTCTTCCTGTTAGCATTCCATATGGTTTTTGATATTTGAGACCCAGGATAGGTAGACCTATAGAGAGAATCGCTGGATTGCTAATTCTTTAGGGGCGTGGTGGAGGAAGATTGATGAGGGGGAAATAGGGCGTTAATGACAATGACTATGAAAGAATGGTCTGAAATTATGGTGATGGTTGCACAAATGTTTATTTACTTGAAGGAGTAAATTGAGTGATATGTGAAGTATATCCCAAATAAAAATATAATTTAAAAGACTTTCATGGAGAGTCTAATTTTAGATGTCCCTTAGAGTTCCTTTAAGACATGTCTGACTAGGCTGAGCCCCGGTGGTTTAAGTGGTTGAGTGTGGGACTGCGTCCCACGGGCTTGTCGTTTTAAATCCAACGGCGGCTCTCAGGAGCAGCATTGGGTAGCACCCACGACCACCAGACAGAAGTGATAACACCCCCCCCCAAAAAAAAAAAAAAAGAAATGTCTGACTTCTAGGGTTAGGGTTAGGGTAAGAAAAAAAAAAAAAGAAAAGTCTGACTGCATAAGTGTTCATGGCCTGGGAACCCAGGTGTCTGAGAGGCAGAACTCGGGACTGTCTTCTGGAGGCTGGTGCTCCACTTTTGGCCAGTTGCTTTAAACAACCCAGAAGCCACTGGTCTCTTAGGATGGAGACTCAGATAAAATTTCCAAACTCTGTGGTTCTCACTCCTCTGTTTTACCTGGGGTCGTTCCGTAAACTGTGGATAGGAAGCTGTGTGCATGGATGCCCTAGCCTTAGATTAGTCGCCCTGGGGTCCTTTAGTCTCCTCTGGCCTCCCCAGGGGGTAGCTGGCTTTTCTTGTAGCAGGTTTCACAGAGAAGTTAGTGATTGATGCAAAGGCAGGACCCAGTCAAACGATCACTAACATCGAGAGCCGCCTGTATGGGACAGACTCTGGCTTTCTGAGAGAGGGAGCCCCAAGGCTTGTGAGCACAGATTTTCATACACTATCCTAATTATAACATGTTCTAATTTACAGACATCCTCACGAGCATTTAGAGATATAGACATAAGCATGTGTAAACCTAATACCGCATTCCTCCTCTGACATGTATATTTATGTTTTTAATTAAAATGTTTATAATTTTATAGGAAATTTATCAAAAATTTTCTTTTCGCTCACCTTAGTTTTTATTCTCCTAAGAAAATAATTGCTTGCCTCCCCCAAGATCATATGGATGTCAATCAATATAATCTTCTGGCAGTTTTATTATTTTTAGAGTTCATGCTTAGGTATCCATATGTGAACTTTGTAACAGGCATCAAAATTCAATTTTTCTTAAATAGACATATAGCATAGTCTGTATTATTTATGTAAAAGGCTATTTTTCCCTAACTGCACTATGTTTAATTCTTTGTCAGAAATCGAGTGCTCATTTGTGTGTCTGTCTATAAACTATTTTATGCAATCTGTCAAATTGTCTATCCTTGTCCTAATTCTATACTGTCTTGAGGTCTCTAATTTTATAGTGAGTCATCCCTCTCATCTGTCAGTTTGACTGATGTGTCATCAGTATTTGGAATACCAGCAGGATCTCCAGGATAGGTGGATTTCTGCATAACTTCTAGATTAAGACAAACTGGGAGAGGAGATCAGAGAGAGAGAGAAAGAGAGAGAGAGAGAGAGAGAGAGAGAGAGAGAGAGAGAGAGAGAGAGAGAGAGAGAGATCTGTTTCTGAGGGATTGGCCACTGAAAGTCTTCTTAATAACAGAACATCTTCTGATGCAGTACCTGAAGATAAACCTCTCAGGTTAAAGATCATGTGAAATTTAATTGGGCTAAAACTTTCTCCTAAAAGTAAGGCCAACCTTAATGGTGTGAATAGAGCAAAGCTTTTCAGTCCCTTCATTGCTAATGGTGCATGACTCATAAATGGAAGAGATTGCTGCAAGAATCCATTACCAAGTGGAACATGAAATGAGTAAAGTGAATTTAAGACAACTGGAACTTATCAAAAGTAAAATGAGAGACATAAAAACACATTTCTTAGGAACTACTGAGCTAAAATGGACTAGTATTTATCATCTTAATAGGATAATCACATAATTTACTATGCTCTATATGGTAAATTGAAGAGGAACGATGTTGCCATCATCATCAATGTTCTTTTGAATGTTTCAAGATCTATCTTAGAGTATAATGCTGTCTGTGATGGGATAAATAAGATAATATTCAAAAATACAGATCAAATGATTAAAATTATCCCAATTGACTAAAATAAATGATGAAGAATTCTACCAACATCTTTGATCTAAAACTGAAGAAAGACAATCAAGATTCATTGATAATTCAGTGTTAATTTAAATACAAAATTGGAATCAAAGAGTAAGGATCAATATTTGGAAAATAGGGACCTGAAAATAGAAGTGAAGCTGGAGAACAAATGATAGAATTTTGCAAGATATTTGATATAGCTATTGAAGTATGTAATTACAATAATATAAACAGTGACTTTACATCTGAACTTTGTTTATGGCATCCACAGAAAGCAAACTGATTTCATCTGTAGAAAGACAGTAGAGAAGCTCAGTATTATTAACCAAAGCAAACCAGGGGCTACTGTGGAATAGATCCTCAGTTGTCAATGTAAATTCACGTGGAAGCTGAAGAAAATTAAAGCATGACCGTAAGTGTATTAGTCTGTATAGACTAGAGGAACAAATTTCATAGACATGCATATAGATATAAGAAAAAGGTCTATATACAAGAGGAACAGGACATTGAGCCCAGTCCAGTTCAAAGTCATAAGTCTGATATTAACCCATATACCCGAAATCAGTCTATAAAATCTCCTTCCTACTCACAAAGTTACAGGTCAGAGAGTGCAGAATCCCAGTGCTGGAAGGGGTCTCCACGTGGCTCCTCACTTCCAGGGCTCAGAGTCCATCAACAGCAGAAGCAACTCATCACTGGCAGAGGTCTCCATGTGGCCACCCCAGCTTCAGAAGTCTGGCTCCATCTGTCTCCATCAGGGCAAAGCTGTGCTGTCTCTCTGCTGGCTCCTCCAGCTTCTTGGATGCTGCCATCTTGTGTTGTCTATTGATTCATCATGTCTGAGACTAACTCCCAACAATGAAATTTCCCAGAAGTCTCAGGAGAAAGCCATGCCCACATAGAGGCCTCATTGGCTACTCAAAGCCTATCTCCAGATTAACAGGCTAGACTCCGCCCGTACATTTCAATCATAAAATTAACATAAACACATGACTGCCACAGTAAGAACCAAAATACAACACTGGATATGTTCCACCTACTTAGAGACCATCTCGAGAAGAGCTTTGATACAATGGAAACTCATCATGGAAGACTGGAGGGAATATGGAGTGACAGACATATCACCTGTGGACAAAGCAAAAGTTGGTCAAAAGAACAGGGGAAAACAAAAACAAAAAACCCAAACAAACTGGATGTCATAAGAGAATCTAAAACTTGTTCTGTAGAGTAGGTAAAACCACTGGAAGAAATGGTGAAGATGTGAACAGAACATTGTAAAGGGCCTCTCAATGAAATAAAATCCAGTGTTGTAGTGAAATGAGCAAAGACCTGGAGTTAGAGAACCCAAAGGGGAGAATACTTCCAATATTTCTCAAGGTAGGAGAAATGAAGCAAAAATTCAAGCCTCATGTTACAATGTTAAAGAGTTCTAAAAAGTCAAATATTGAAGAAACAGGAAGCATAGAAAAAGGATTCAAGGTATACAACGAGGCATGTACAAAAAGAATTGATGGTCAGTCATTTCAAGAGGCAGCAAATGATCAAGAACTAATGGTATTAAAGGGAGGGGTCCAAACTGCACTGAAGGCATTAATGATAAACAAGCTGCCAGGTGGAAATGTTCCAACTCACTGATGAAGTGCTGGAAGCACGAACAGGTATGTTCCAAAAACTTTGGGACAGTTGCCTGGCCAACAGATGGGAGAAATGTGCTCATCCTGAAGAAAGATGACCCAAGAGGATAAGGACTTCATTACACAATATCACAAATATCATAGACAAATAATTTATTGGTAAAGATCATTTTAATGTGGGCGCAAAAGTCCAACAGGGAGCTACCAGAATTTTAAGTCCAATTCATAAGGAAGGTGGCATGAAGGATATCATGCTGCCATCAGGTAGATAGTGACAGAAGACAGAGAACTAGAAATTAGAAAAATCATATTGTTGAACTAGTAATTACAGAGATCACATCATTGTTAATGGCATATGCCACCAAATCTGCTCCAACTCATAGCAACAGAAAATACATAAGAATGTAACCATGCCCTATCTTGTACCATCACATTTTTTTGCCGCATTGTACACTGCAGAAACCACTGTCTCATTTCATTTCACAAAGAGTTTTCCTTTGTATCCTTGATCCTCCATTTTACCAAGCTTGTGTCTTTTTCTAGGAACTGGTCTATTTGGATCACATTTTCAAAGCTGTTGTTGTTACCAGATTCTGTTGAGTCAGTTCAGAATCATTGTGACCTTCAACACTGTATGAAATATTGCCCGGTCCGGCATCATCCTGACCACCATTGTTGGTTACATCTGAGCCCATTGTTGGAACTACAATAGTAATTTATCTCCCTGATGGTTCTTCTTTTTCTGCAACCCTCCACTTGATCAAGTTGGAAGTCTTTTTCTGAGGACTGGTCTTCCCTGAAAACATGTCCCAAGCATATGAGAGGAAGTCTTGCCATCCTCACTTCAAAGGAGTCTTCTGGATGTACGTCTTCAAAGTCAGATGTATGTGTTCTTCTGGCAGTCCACTGTGTTCTTAGCATTAATCTCCAACACCATAATTCAAATGCATCCATTGGCCTGCAGTCTTCCTTATTAATTTACAAAATCTCACATGCATATGAAGTAGCTGAATATATCATGGCTTGTGTCAGGTACACCATAGTCTTTTAGTCTTCAAAGTGATGTCTTTGCTCTTCAGTACTTTAAAGAAGTCTTGCACAGCAGATTTCTCCAATACAATATAGTCTGATTGTTGTGTTTTTTGGGTTTTTTTTTTGAGTACTAGTTTTATAGCTTTTTTCTTCTTAACATCTTTGTGTACTGGTGGTGGTTCCAAGATAATGTCAATCTTTTCTTCTTTTGTCATGTACCTGGCTGTCTATTGGTCCTGTTTGGGAGATTTTGGTTTCTTTACATCAGGGGTGTGCACACTTTTTCAGCAAGCATACTATTTATAAAATGATCAAGACAAAAGGATCTGTCCCAACTACAAAAATGCAAAACATATATTTATTTATTACATTTATTCATAAATGCATTGAGAATTCTTTATATGTACCATGCATGTTTATGTACCTTGCATAACACCGTGAGTATATATGGCATAACCCAACCCAATTAGCTATGTACATTTTTGCCATGACCTGAGTTTACTCTAATGACTTGCACTGAATGCAATTAGCCAGGGATGCGGAGTCTGGACAGTAGCTGCTGACAGCCAGCCTCAAGCACACTTTCAAATGATCATCAGTCACGGGCAAACTGTACTTGAACTTAATAATCTTTGTGTGGGAAAAGGCAAACTCACATAAATAAGTAGAGCCAAATAATGCAGTCCAGGAGGTAACACATCTTCTCATGTTTGGGTATTTTCCTCTGCGAGTAAGTTCTAGAACTGTTCATAAACTCTGAACCTCAGCAGAATATCATTTTGTAGTGTCAAAATCTTCCTTTCTGTGTGAAAGTGATACATTTTTGTCTCCTTGCTTGGTCCAGCTCCTCCACCTATTTTAATACTCTTTCTTACATTTAAGAGAAAAAAAAGTCTAAAATTGGTGATAGCTTGTCAGCTTTGCTGCACTTAGTGCAGTTGTTTGCAGGTGTGTTTGACACCTAAGATTGCATCTGAGTGCCTGAGCTATATATATCAATTAAGTGACAGAACTGATGATAGGCTTACATGTATTTTTTAATGTCATGTGATCTACCCACATTATACTTGCTATAGACTAGGAGATCACAATTTACATACTGAGCATCCCTGCATGACATTGAATTTTATTACATGTTGAAAATTGTAATCTTTGATCTTCATCAGTAAGTGCTTTGAGTCCTTTTAGCTTTCAGCAAGGAAGGATGTATCATCTGCTTTTTCTGAGTGTTAATGAGCTTTCCTCCAGTTCTGTTAGATCATCATTCTTTGTCCAGCTTCTCTGATTAGTTACTCAGTATACCTGTTGAATATGTATAGTAAAGAAAGAGATCAAATTAAGTAAATGTAAGAAATATGCATAATGCTGAGAAAAGTTAGAACTCTAGAGCACTTAATTGTGCATGTCTGCAACCTGTACCTCAGTATAAAAGCAGGCATTTAGACAGAGCAAGGGGATGGATATTGAGTTGTTTTGAATCAAGAGGTGCATGCATTAGGATTGTATCCTTTCATGAATTCTTGATAGAAAACAAGCCATCTTTTAGGAGGTATAAACATTGAATTTTGCCATTCTTAAAACAAGGAATATTTTCCACTTACATAGAGATTCTCTTTTTGGAAAATTGTTCTTTTTAAAAACATTTTTGTGTGTGTGGCATGGTATCATTTTAAAATGGAGTCATTTAGAAATGGCTTCGCTGGTGGTGCCTGGCTATCAAAAGGCATAGTGTCTAGGGCTTTAAAGGTTTGAAGATAAACAAATGGCCATGTAGCTGAGAAACAACAAAGCCCACATGAAAGCACACCAACCTGTCTCCCAACACTATCACTGTAGACAAATCAAGTGCATAAGCAAAAGTGATTAATAAGGCTGATGGTGCCAGTTATCAAGGGATATAAAGTCTGGGACCTTAAAAGCTTGAAGGTAAGCTAGCCACCATGTAGCTGAGAAGCATCAAAGATCACATGGAAGAAACAAAACAGCCTGGGTGATTAAGGGGTGTTGAGGGGATCAGGCATCAAAGGGCAAAATTTCATACCATTGTGAATGAGGGGGAGTACAGAGTGGGAACCCAAAACACATCTGTAGCAACTGGACATTCCCTCACAGAAGACAGAAAACTTGAGGAGGGGACAAGGCAGTCAAAGCACAGCATAGCAATGATGAAACATACAGTGTTCCTCCAGTTCTTAAATGATTCCTCACTCCCCTACCCAACTCACCATGCCAAGTCTACCTCACAAACCGGCTGAACCGGAGGGTGTATCTAAAGGTACAGATAAGTACTGAAAACACAGGGAACTCAGGACAGAAGAAGCCCTCAGCACCAGTAGTGAGAAGAGCGATAATGGGAGGATGGAGGGAAAGTGGAGTAGAAAGGGAAAATACATTACAGGGAGCTACATAGAACCTCTTCTCTGTGGGACAGACAGTGGAGAAGTAGGTGAAGGGAGACATGGGATGGTGTAAGACATGATAAAATAAAAATAATTTATAAATCATCAAGGGATCATGGGGAGGAGGGGAAAATGAAGAGCAGAGACAAGGGATTCAAGTGTTTTGAGAATGATGAGGGAAGCAAATGCACAAAAGTGCTTGACACGATGGATGTATGTGTGGATTGTGATGAGTTGTATGGACCCTCAATAAAATGATTGAAAAAAAGAAATGGCTTTATCTGAATAACTTTATCATAGCTTGTCATTTACATGTGGAAGTACATTATATTATAAAATAATTGTTATTTGAATAACAGAGAGAAATAAATCTGATTTTTGATGGCTGACCTGATACCTAAAAAGTTTGATACATCACTGATTAATGCTAATAGTTCATCCATGGGTATTTTGATTATTTTTCATATTATGTTGGCTAACACTTCTAGTATATTATTGATTATATTAATTTGCTAGACATTATATATTCATTAACCAACACATCTTCCTTATTATCTCCTGTACCAGTGGAAAAGATATTCAATTCACTTCTCCCTCCCTATCTCTTGACCTTGTTCATATTTCAAACCTCTATCTCATTTGGTAAAGCGTTGTTCATCACATGAAAATGCTTTTTTGTTGTAAATATTTATCTGTCATTTAAAACATTTATTTATTATTGTCTGACATTTGCCTTGCTGCATCATAAAGATAGTCTTTTATGTTTATATTTTAGCAAGCAAACTATCCATGTTACTATTTTTAAAACAACAATATGAATTATTTTGTGACTGGGAAGTAATGCTTTAAGTAGTTTCATTTGAATATTGTGTTAGTCCGGGTAGACTAGAGGAACAAATTCAAGGACAGGCATATTGATATAAGGAAAGGGTTTATATACAAAAGGAATGGGACATGGAGAAAGCATCCCAGCCCAGTCCAGTCCAAAGTTGTAAGTTTGATATTAACCCATACGCCCGAAATCAGTCTAAAAAGTCTTCTTCCGACTCACGACGTCCCAAGTCAGTGGCCTCAGACCCTGGTGCTGGCAGGGCACCTTGCTCCAGGGCTCAGGGTCCATCAACAGCAGAAGCAACTCATCGCTGGCAGATGTTTCCATCTGGCCACCCCAGCTTCAGAGGTCTAGCTCCATTAGGGCAAAACTATGTGGTCTCTCTGCCGGCTCCTCCAGCTGCTCAAATGCTGCCAGCTTGTCTTGTCCATGATTCATCGTCTCTGAGACTAACTCCCAACAACTGGGGGAGATAGCCTCTCATCTTCACGAGGGAAATATCGCAAGATATCCCAGGAGTCTCAGGTGAAAGCCATGCCCACATAGAGGCCTCATTGGCTGCTCAATGGCTATCTCCAGATTAACAGGTTAGACTCCACCCCTACATTTCAATCATAAAATTAACATACGCACATGTCTGCCACATATATAATAGTTATTTATTTAGATTTTTTCCCTTTATTTTATCTTGTCCTATGAAATTAGTAGAGTGCTTTGGCTTAACTTATAACACATCTTATTTCTTCTCTTTATGATAATGAAGGTTCCTGACGAGGGTTTTGGCAAAGAAAATCTGATTTTCAAAAACTGATTAGTAGCGAAACCTGGAGATTCATGCATATTTAATAGTCTTGTTGCCATGCTAATATAAATAATGTACATACCATGGTAGATATATTTCTATAATTACAAAAAATCAACAAAATCCCCTAATAGTAATACATTGGGGAAATGAAATGGAATTAAAATTTGATGCAATGATGTGTACTCCAGTATGCAAGTGTTTGGATGCAATTGTATTAAAAGACATAAGGTAGTCAATCTGACATTTGTACATATTAAGTGATTAAGATAGCTACAAGTACAGATTACAAGCGTGTTTCTTGGGGCAATTTGCCTTACCAAAATAGTCAAGATCTTTGGGTAGCTTTGAATACAAGAAGCTAAACATTTTCTGTGCAAAATGAGTTTTCAATTAATGGGACAGTGCTCTGTATGTGTCAGGGAATCACTGAATTTTATACTAAGGTCTCATTATTATTGTGACTGCACCCTCTCTCCAATCTTCTAAAACCCTAACATAAATCAAAGCAGAATACATTATGCAATAGGTTATAGTTGCCTATCTAGTTAATTGTTCATAAATTATCAAATTTAAGATGATTTAACCTCACATGCATGCACGTGTGTAACTATTAGAGTGGCAAATGCTGTAAGACTTGTCTAGCTGCTTGAAGACAACATCAGAAAAACAAACAACCAGACAAAAAATTCTTTGATTGACACCTTAATTCAAGGGTTTGGATGGAGTCTAAAGAAAGTATTGGATTCAGTCGAGTTTAGAGCTTTATTGGGAGTTGGTCCTTCAAAGCCTGTAAAGCTACAGAAACAAGAGTGGATCATTTTATCAAATGAAAGTCATTTCTACTTAGTCAAAATAGGGCTGATTTGTTAGTTTATAGTTTATATGTGCGATAATTTCTTTTTATTTTTTTCTTTTGCTGTTGAGAATTCATAAATGGCAGTGTGTTTTTGCCTCTAAATATTTTTAATACCATCATCCTACTGACAATAATTATTGTAGCTGCCATTAACTAGGAGGTGAATGCATTTAGCTTCCTTGATGACTCAGGTTTATAATAAGCAGCCCTCCACAGTGGCCCCCTCTCTGTGACCTGCCTATAGGACCAAATAATCTCAGGGAGAGCCTGGAGTCAATTTGCATTTGGTGTTCTATAAAACTTATCAGTGTCCCCTTGCAAGCCTCAGACATCCTTTGAATTTTAATGACAAGCAATCTAAGTATGAATTTTGCTCTGTGTTTTTGAAACTGCTGCTGTCAGTTCCAGTCTCTCCATTTTAAGTAGATTCTTTCATTGGTGCTCCATGTTTTGGACATCACCTGTAGGAAGTTCCGAGTAGCTTGTGTTCCTGTAGAATTTTTCTTTTCCTCTTTATAAATGCAATAGCTGCATAACTTAAACAAATGACCCACACAAATTCACCACCAAAGAGTTGATTTCAACCCTAGCAACCTTGTAAAAGGTCTGAGAGTAGAAATCTTCATGGGAACAGAGTTTTTCCTTCTTCCCTCAGGGTGTCTGATGGGTTCGAACCACTGATCTTGTGTTTAGCAGCCTCATGCCTAACAGCACCACCAGGTTTTCCTGTTTGTACAGTATTCAGGGGGGCTAACCCCTCCCTTAAACTATAGAGTACAGCAAAGGAAGAAAGAGGAAGATAATATAGACTGACATAGTGGTTGCAATAACAGGTTTTGATCTAACAATGATGAGGATGATGTAGGTCAGAGAAACCGGTCATTCTGCTCTATCGAGGTCACTGGAAGGTGGAATTGACTGGCAGCACCCAAAAACAAGAAGCAATAATCAGGAGCCCTGGTGGCCAAGTGGTTAAAACCTCCAGGTGCTAACCTATAAAGGTAGACTCTAGGAACCTACCAGCTGCTTCTGTAAGGACTGATGGCCTTGAAAGCTCTGTGGGACGGATTGACTTTACCCTGTAGTACTGATGTGACTGAAAATTAAGTCCAGGGCAATTGTTTTGGCTTTGAGTTTTAAACAACAATGAATCTTCTTTGGCATTGCACAGATTATGGTATATGATTCTCATTCTGCACTAGCTTTTTGTTTATTTTTAGTTTAAAAAATGACTACTTCTGTTGGTTCTCTTTTTTTAGCAAGTGATTCACTCCATTGATTTTCTCAATGAGTACTTACTGAACACCTACCAAGTAAGGATATAATGGAGAATGAAATATGGAACCAGGAGGTGAGAGTCTCCCAGGGAATATAAATGATGGACTCATAAATAACTTTTGCTTTGATAATATGCAAATTTTATTACCTTAGTTTTCCTCACAATACTGTGAGATTGAGAGAGCACATCACAGCTACTCAGCAGTTATTTGTTGACTAACAAATTGGTTTCTGCAGGGAAACTATTATAGAGCAAGCTCACAGATGTGATCAAATGCATCCAGAGACAATATTAATTACTTTTCTCCTTTCCCAGATAAAGAAACTCAGGCCAAGAGAGGTAATTGGTTTCACCAAAGTCATATAGATGTTATGTGGCAGACCCATAAATTGAACTCAAATCTTCTCATCTCAAATTTCAAATTCTATGCTATTTCATATTACCTAAGAGAACTTAGGCAAAGTAAAATGAAAATAAGAAATTAGACAGGCTCAGTGTGCTCCAGAAAGGAGGAAATGAGTATGTGAATCGTGATTTTGTTTGTTACAGAAATATTATGCAGCCATTCACTACTAATCTACACAAAGTAATCCTTTGAAATAGTTCTTATTTTGCTATGGCATGTGGATATGCGTTTATAGGGGCTGGTATAGAAAAAAAACATGCCAAATTAGAACTGCTTTTAATATGAAACAGAAAGGAGAGAAAATCTACTAAAATATTCTACTATGATTTTATTATTCTTTTTGTTTTCTACTTCCTTCTACTGTGTTCATCTATCCTTCACCTTTTTCTTATTCTTTACTCTTTTCAAAACTTTTGATTAATTGTAAGACTTTCATTTTTTTCAAATACTTGACAAACATTACATTTGAGATTTAGTCAATTACTCTCTAGCCATTCAGGTCATAATTCTCTTTGTGTAAATGTTCTAACTTTCTGTCTACGTTAGCATCTGATTTTGAAGGCATTGCTCTATCCTGCCGGTGGACTAGGTTACTAAACACACACACACACAACCCACACCTTCTTCACGTCCATTGAGTACACTTTCAAAGAGATTATCTAGTTGAATCTAGTAAACAATGTGATTTTTTTTTTTTTAAGGCATCACTGCCCTGGTGGTGGGTAGGAGGCCCAGCCTTTGCTCCTGGGAGCCGGAATCGAACCTCCATCCCAGTGGGCCGCAGTCCCGCGCACAACCACTACGCCACCGGGGCTCAGCCCTACAATGTGATTTTTTATAGTAAACTTATACTTTAGAATAACACGGTTAAGATGACATATATTTTGAGTCTCTATCTTACTTTGTTTGCTTAAGGATATAATCCCCAGAAAGTCAAACAACATCCCCATCAAGGCTATTATTTTGTTTTTGTGATGTTCCCTTCCTGCCTGTGCTTCAAACAAAGCAAGGAGGCAGGCATTGGTCTCTGGATACTTTGTTTCTGGCTCCAGACCTTGCATCTGGTTTTCCTGGGTTGCGATCTCTCACCAGATCTGATTTCCCCAACTTCCACAGCCTTCTAGATGAAGAGGATCTTCTAGGTGGAGATCTGAACTTCATATTTGGGCGCAACCAGCATGCACAACAACATGAGGCAAGTTATTATTATTTTGTAAGTTTTTTTGAGAGTGCTGGATGTGAAATAATATACTATTGGGAGTGAAGGTTGATATCAAGGATAATAGAGTTGAAAAGCATTTTGGAAAAGTTGGCTCTCTTGGAACACCTCTAATTTCCTCCTCCTTGGGTCCAGTTACATATTAATTTTATAAAATAAAAAATGCACATTTAGAAAGAGGAAAAGAAGTCGTAAGGAGAATTTATATCCAACTGAAATTCTCAGAATGATAAAGGCTCCATGGGAAGAAACTAGCCTTTGCCATGAAGCATAAGGTGACTTAGGCGGGACCTAAGGAACTGTGTGAGGAGGATGGGGGCGGGGGGGGGGTGTCCACAGAGACAGACAGGCACGTTCTTTTTACTAGGACTGTAGATTTCTCCAGATCTTTGAGGCAAAAGATGTAAGAAGGGAATAGTCAAAAATAAGATAGATGAAGGAAAGATTAGTACTCTTGGGAAGAGTTTGTGAAGAGAGTGATTTTCAGTTCCCTGCACTGTGACCTGATTTGAAGGAATTAAGAAAAAGCCTTCCATATATTTTTAGCATGATCCTTATAAACCAAGTCACTAAGTCTGTTCTGTCTGAATGCACAGAAGGCAACAATCTCTTAATTTTATCAGAACCAACAAACCAGTGAGAAATTGGGACAGTCACTAGTACATGCTGAAACTAGGGCACGGATGTGCCAAAAATCACAGGGGGCTTGGCAAGCTCCAGCTAGAGCTATTCAACATTAGAGTCTAGCACTCAATATTTATGGTCTGAACCACTCTTGGAATGGGGCATTTCGAGTATCCTCCAGCAGTTTATGGCAAGTATTTCTGTACCAATCCTGAATACAGTAGCGAGTTTCAGTAGCATAGAAGTCAGAAATATTTTTGCATGGATGCATTTTCATGCTTCATTGGTGACATATGTATGCATTTCAAATGACAATATAAAAACATTATATTTTAAAGAGAATTTTTAATTTTCAAAGTTTATAATTGCTTCTCTGGCCCGAAAAAGATGCTCTCCTCTGAGGAATGTTCTACTTGGATTTTTATAGGTAAAAACAATCAATTAAATTAATTCTACCTGTTATAGGAATAAATGTCCATTTTTGAGCTTACTTAAACTCGTCTATTATTTATCATTGTTTCTCTTATTGGTATCTCAAACAAGGAACAAGAATATCAGAGTGGTTTGGGAGTTTATAAAAGCCTATCCTTTGACTCTTACTTTGAAAAAAACACGAACCCTTCCAATATATTCTGTGTCTTAGAAAGTCCATGTTATCTCATTGCGCCAAGCCCTGAAACCTTTGGGGCTCATACTAGTTCTATGGGTAGGCATTGACTCAATGGCAATGAGGTGTTTTTTTTTTTATTTTGCTTTTATTTCCCTTCCTTTTCTGACTTTGCCAGAGTAATCAATGGCCAGTGTCCTGTTAGAAACAACCTCCAAATTTGGGTCGTGGATACAACTGGGGCAGATGGCAACATTACTGTGATTGAGAGACTTGCACTTTATTTTATAGCATTGAATCCACATTAAATATTAAAATAAGAAGGATTATGATGTTACATCTCAAGGCAAGGGCGTTAAAACTTTTTCTTTAAGCCTGTTTTTCAAAATTGCCTATCACAAATACCAATAATTTATTCCATTTACTTAAACCTTGCTTGTCCAGGGGATTTGAACCAGGTGGTCAAGTGACTGTTACGTCTTCAGAGGACAAGGTTAACCTCCCAATATGTGGCAACAACCTAACAATCTAGCATCCTAGTGATTTCAATATATTTTAATTGTGTTCTGCTCTAAAAAACACACCAAAAGAACATCATCCTCGTTAGGTATGGGCATTTATTTTCCATAAAGTTTTATTTGCAAATTGCATAAATGTTGTACTCAAACATCATCGAGTTTGTTCCAACTCCCAGCGAATATCTAAGACAATGGCAGAAATGACTCAAGAGATTTCCTGGGCTATAATCTTTATAGAAGTAGATCACTGGGTCTTTCTTCCCAGGGAGCTCTAAGTTACCTGCTTAAGAATTGAACCATCAGAGATCCTTGATCAAATTTTCACCATATATCATGGAACAAACACAATGCCTGTTTTTTTGAAATGATGACATTATAAATAAAAGTTACTTTTTTGTGTTAGTGCGGGTTGGCTAGCGAAAAAAATCATGGACACTCATCTGTCTATATGAAAAAGCTTTATATACAAGAGCAAATGAATTTTAGGAAAACATCCCATCCCAGTCCAGATCCAGTCCCTAAGTCCTATATTAGCCCATATGACTGATGCCAATTTATATGTTCCTCTTTAGACTCACACAGCACCAGCAATGATGCTGAATGCAGAAAGATCACAGGCCAGTGGGTGGAAAGTCTTGTGGATCCAGGGGCAGTAGAGGCAATTCAGTGCTGGCATGGGTATCCACCTGGCTACTTCTGCCCCAGGGTTCTAGCATAGTTCCATGTGTCTTGTTAGCAACCTTGTTCACAGGGAAGGAATCCGTCTTGCCCGCAGTGAGCTATTTATCTTCTTAGTACATTAAAATGAAGTCATCAAGCTGAGACCTGATTGACAGGCTAACCTTCACCCCTTCACTCTTAACTCTCAAATTGCCAACAATTTATGTAACTACCATAATTTAATTTTTAGTTTTTTTGGTGCTTCAATGTTCCGCTTGTAATTTTTTTCCCCAGAAATATGTGTCAGGGGTCATGGCAAAAACCTGGTCCCATTGGGAACATGTAATTGTAAATGGAAATTAAACATAAAAACATAGTAGGGATGAATGAAGTTTGAAGAGGCCAAAGGGAATTTGATGGCCCTCAGAAGCCATGATAGTACATTTATGACTGCCAGACAACTTCTACTTGCTCTAAAAGATCAAAACTTGAATATGAATACACTTCTTTCCTCAGAAGACTGCCCTAGAAATTGACAAGAGCTAAATAAAAGGAGTGTCTTTTCTAGCTGTGATTCAAGTGAAAAATGTTTGTGTTTGAAGCAATAGCACATACTCATCTTCTAGGGGTAGACTGTTGGAGACTGAGAAGCTCACTGAGGTGAAAGTAGTGGTACCACTCCCTTTTGTGTAACAATTTAAGGAATGGAAGGGAAAGAACACTTGAGAAGTATTAACACAGAAGTGATCAACACTTGACTTTGAGTGTTCTTCCAGATTCCAGGACATGAAATACATACAGAATGGTCTGAAACTCAATAGAAAGGTTGACTCAAAGGGGTACTGGACTCTCAGTGCATGATTGATTTTCAGACAAGAAAGCAATATGGATTTCTTAGAGAACACACACTATAGTCTGTAGTGCCCAGACAAAATGATCCTACAGGGAAGGTAATTTGTACTTCAGTGGTTTGAAAACCGATGATAGTCTTTCCATAGAATGAGGGAGGGGGCAGTCTCCGTTGCTACAGAGTAGCCTTCTAGGTTGTGTGCCTATGCAGTAAGTAGCGCAGAACCTGTGGGGATGGTTTATTGCTCCGTTATCAGAAATGCTTATTATGTTTTCAATAAGGGGACATGTGTTTTTAATTTTCACTGAGCCCCACAGCCTTGGGTCTGTGTCACCTCACCTTCAGTCCGATCTTCCTCTGACTCTCTTCTGCTTCTGGCACAGTTTTTCTTCTTCATTTATTAAAATCTGTACTCTTCCCTTTATCACTGGCTAGCCCTAATGTTTCTTCCTGTTTTCCTTCCTGACAAGGCTGTCTTACCTGAGCACAGTCATCAAATCAGTGAAAATGTTAAACTGGATCAACATCATTGTGAGTTCCTTGGGGCAACATTAATGGTGAAACGTGTGGGAATGACAATATGAGTAATTTATAGAAAACCCAATCTTTATCCCAAATGATTACATTTATCTATATTTGCCTAAATTTAAGTTCAAAGTGGTAATACCTAAAAGATTGTGGCTAGGAATTGGTTGTTTTTTGGTTGAATCAAATGAAATATATTAAAATTAAAAATATATAAACTAAATAATCAATTATTAGCTGTTATTGTCGCTCAGAACTTAAAATCAACTCAGGCCAACTTATAGAACTTTAATTATTTTATTTTATCTATCTCTCTATCCACCCATCTATCTATCAGCCCTGGTGGCTCTGCTGGTTAAGAGTTGGTGGTTCAAGCCCAGATGCTTCACCTCTCCATAAAGACTTAAGGTCTAGGAACCCTGCAATAGGAGTGTCATGTATTTGTATTTATTGGATGTGCGTTATTTGGAATCATTAATGATGCTGTGTTTGGGTGTTAACTGAAGAGTTGGCAGTTCGCACCGACCCAATAGCTCTGGCAATCACCCCCTGTAAAGATTAGAGCCAAGCGAACCCGCTAGAGGACTTTGAGTGTCTCCTGGGCTCATTATGCGTCAGAATCGAGAGGTCAGCATCGATGACAGAAATATGAAGCGTGCATCCTTGTCCAGTTCCACTCTCCTAAGACTGACTCTATAGTCTTGCCTATAAAAATTCACCGACCAGAGGATTTTGGAAGAAAATTAACCCCTTTGTTTACAGAACACAAGTAAGATAAATGACAGAAAAGCAACGGGAGGTGCCACCGGGATAAAGGAAATGCAGGTTTTTCTACTGCTCCCCTTTCATACAGCAATTTCCCCTAATTGTGGTCTCAGAGATCCTCTGGAGGAAAAGAGCAACAGAGAACGTGTCAAGCTGTGTAACTTTTCTCAAATAAATAGCCAGTGCCATCTATCTCCACATTCAAGATGAACTGCCAGCGAATACTAATGGCCGTGAGATTCGCATCATTGATCTTCATCAGGCGAGTGTATTATCCATCCTGACGGGCTGCTGTGCTGGCTGCGGACGCCCGCCTTCCAGCGCCGCCCGCTGCTTCCTCTTTCTCTTGCCTGCAACTTTCATTTTAACATTTGAGTCATTAATCAAAGCAGTGACCTTGAGTAGGAAAGTCGAAGTTTGGTGGGTAGATGGAATAGAAATCTGAAAATATATGGTCCCAAGAATCAGGAGACTGGACACCATGTTTGTTTTAGGGGGTACTGAAGACATGCAAACTTCATAGATGGCAACCTTCTTACACCTGTTGTCGTACCTCCATCTGCCTTCAAATGTCGGGGCTTAGGAAAGGAATGTTATCTGCCGGTGTCTTTTATTAGCCCACTTAAAAGAAAGTGATGCTAATACCTGCAGAAGAGATTGCGCGTTAAGGTAGAAAACAGATCATCTTTTTTCTTGCTCTGTCAGCAGCTCTGTTTCTTCAAAGACTCACTGACTCTGGAGTGAAGTAGGTTCATATTTTTAATGCTGTCTTGAAGAGTCCAGGGTAGTTTGGAGGACTTACTTAGTCTTTTGAGCTCAGTCAGCATCCTCCAGCAAGCTATCCTATATCATCTGACCATGTCCAGATAAGATCCCCAGTAAATCAGTAGATTCTAACTCATAATAATATTAGGCACCATCTCTGAGATTGTAAATCTTAATGGGAGCAGCAAACAGCATCATTCTCCTGGATAGCAAGTGACTATGTGGCATCCAATGCCTATTCCATAGTGCTACCAAGCAACCAACCAACTAAACAAACAAACAAGCACATAAAAAACCACTGCCATTGAGTGCATTGTCATTACTTACAGCCCTGTAGGACAGAGCAGAACTGTCCTGATGGGTTTCCAAGCCTCTACATATTTATGGGAGCAGGATGTCTCATCTTCCACTCATGGAATTCCCATTCTTTGTAATGCTATCCACACCTCTTAGGAGCCACACAAAGTCTTTAAACAACCCATGAAACACAGGTAAATACTTTCCAGATAAGATTTTAAAGTCTTTCAAATCAAAATTGTAAAGAGAACATCAGGATTTTAATATTTAAAGAACTCAGTCAGAATATATCGATGCAGCCATAAAAATAGTTTATCACAGTATTTTGTCCCTAGCAATGCATTCTTAGGCCTTTACATTTGCCTTTACACCCTCCAAACTCATTGAAAAGAAAAGACCAGTTGCTCAAAGAGTTAGTTTTCAACTTCTTTTTTTTAATTTCAATCCTTTTATTGGAGTCTAATTACTAAGCACAAATTTCTGGATGATTTAAATGGTTATCATTTTTATCTGATCACTGAAAGATGGGTGGTTTGAGTTCATACAGAGGTGTCTTGGGAAAAATGCCTGGCAATTGCTTATGAACTATCACAGCTACTGGAAACTCTGTGGAGGGTCAATCTATTTTGAAAGGAATGGAATCACCATTAGTCCTAGTGACTAGAAGACAACTGATTTAGTCTCTTCCCAGGGAACCTCCTTTTTTCAGGCTTTAGATGTTCAGTGATCTTTATGTCTATTTGTTCTGTCAGATATGTTTTAGGTGAATAAAATGTAGGATAATGTTATAAAGTACAATACTATTAAGATGGAAAGCATGCACCATTCACTTTAAAGATGTACAACAAAATCCTTGGCTGTTCTAAGCATGAAGACATGTGGCCACTCTAGTATATGCTAAAAGACTGATGTTAGCCAACAAAGTATATATTTAAGTTGAAAAATATGGCTTACAAGATCTTTCACAGTGACAAGTAGGGGAGTTTTCGCCATGAGTCCGAACTGACTTCATAGGAATGACTTTGGGCTTGGTTTGTTGGTTTGAAGGGATATTTGAAGCAGACAGGGTTTATCACTCCAATTCTTTCATGAAGAGCATTGTTCTCCCTCTCTGTGTCTTTTTGCTTGAACTTTTCATTTTGCCAGCCCAGGGAGCACAGGGTTTGGCTTGCATGCTGTTCTCCCCAGGGAAAGCAAGAACAGTTGGTTCCCAGAGACACACAGCTGTTGCATTGTCTTGTATCTACAGCCTTGTACGTGACTTCTGGGTCCAGAGATGAGTGGAGTCGGGTTTATTTATACATCTCCCCATTGATTTCTTTTTGTCTGATCCCCCTGATTAGAATTGAGGGGAGATTAGCAGAGATGTTAGAAACAGCAGATTAGTCTGGGATATGTCTCACTTCTTGCCAGAGTAGTTTAATCTTTCTCCAGCTAGATTGCAGCTTCTACAGGGTTATGCCACTTTTCATTTCTTAAAATCTTCTTTTCAGGGCCCTTTTATTCTCATTCTCTCAAAAACAACTAGAACAAGGTCCTAAAACAATAGAGAATTGGTCAATTATTTCTAAGGGATAAGAGCTTTCTAATTTACTCAGGTCTATCAAAGATCAAGGAATGCTTGTCGTGGGATTTTACTTTACAAGGTCTTTGTCTTCTCAAATAGAAATTGGCTTTCCTGTCAAGTTCAACAAACAATGCCTGTGTTTCTACCCTGAGAATAGCCTTTAGAGAAAACAATTTCTTTTATTTTCTACATTACTTTGAAAAACAAATATTTTGCCAGCTTCTTCTGACCTCATGACATGTTGCCTTGTGTTTGTCACTCATTAGAATCGTGTTGACACAGTGGTTAGAATGATTGATTGCAGACTACAGAATCCAAGGTAAGAGGCACTCTGCAGAGAATGGATGTGGCAGTCTACTATAAGGCTTATAGTCTTAGAAACTTGCAGGTATTCTTTGTCCTACAGAGTTTCTATGAATTAAAATCAACACATCATTATCGGGGTTTGATTTGTTCAACCTTCAACATTGAATTGAAGAGTGATGAAAGCATTAGTTGCCTCAATTCTCTTGGAAAAAAAAATCAAAATGCCTACGATCAATGAATGCATGTTCTCTGTGATGATATGCCACTATTGATTACAGTGATTACACTAACTGGTAGGTAGTAAAATAGGGACCAGAGGTGTCTAGGTGACATGCACTAATTCAGGCTCTGAGGCAGGTGGACAGTGGTACACCTGGTTATCCCTGAACTAGGCCAAGTGGGTTTAATTTAGTCAATGAGGACAACCAGGATGTCAACCATGCATCCCAGCAGAAGGCCTCAAAGACAAGAACCTGGAGACCACCTTGCTCTTTGGTCTTCTACTCAGGCTTGCTCTCTCTCTTCTCTCTCTCTCTCTCTCTCTCTCTCTCTCTCTCTCTCTCTCTCTCTCTCTCATTGTCATGTGTGGATGTGCAGTTCTAAGAGGGTGCCTTCGTTCAGTTAACTGTAAAACTAGAAACTTCTATCCTTTATAAACACTCACTTAAAGCACAAACCAGACTTTGGTGTGAATTTATTTCTCAAGAGAAGGAAAGAACCAAGGTTATTTCTTACCCAAGGAATCTAACATAACCTTTGTTTTCCCTTCCCCCACCAACTTGGTGTGATGTCTTATCCCCCCCCCACACACACACACCAATATCTGAACCGTTATAAGTACCCCAAAAGTAGCCCGTGGAAGCTGCTGAACAAATGTCTTCAGACTACATGTAATGTCCAGAGATACATTCTACATTCCTGTGGTGAGGTTCTCAGCAGGACAGATGGGCAAAGGGAGGAAAGACAGTGATGGCAGGCTTCTGGCAGGAATTATAACATGAAAGAGAGGTGACACAGCACCAATTGAGGGCAGATAACACGCATTTTCTCAGCAATGGAAGAGACCAGAGAGTTAAAACGCAGGGCAAAGAAAGACAGGACAACCACACTAGCCTCCACCGTGACTGAACAGACTCATGGGTTTGGGGTCTGGAAGGGAACCACATGAAGTCTAGAGTGCTGGAGTACAGGTGGGATGTGGGTGTGCATAGACAGAGAAAGATGAGGTACACTCCAGAAATCTAGCCAATAGCAAGTAAGCCAGTGAATAATGGGAGGTCTGCCTTTAGCAGAATTAAAGGTCCAGCTCTATGTGCTTTCAGGTCTTTTATACTTCTCAGTTCTTTCGCTAAGTATCCCTTTCAATAAACTCATTTTTTGCATTCAAACATTTTCTCTCCCTCTGTGCTCAATTTTAAACCTCACCTGAAATCTTTGCTGGAAGCAGGACAAGCACAGAGAATTGGAGAGACTCAAAACCTTGAGCCACCTCTGGGTAACAATTTCATTCTGCAAGATCCAAAGGTGCTTCCTCAAAGTACTGCAACCGGTGCTGTCCCTACCCTCTCTGTCACCACTTCCATTTGGGGAGTTCTGCCATCAGGCTGTGCCTCCACCTGTCCTACCAAATTGCTGGTCTTTCCACAGGTGAGCCTACTTTCATGCTGTATGGACACCAGGAATCTACAGCAGGCTATAGAGATTCAAAGTCTCACAGAGATCTTTGTGGAAATACTGCAATCTCAATGCTAATATCAGCCCTTCATTTCACAAAGTCTTTGAAGATTGGCCCCAGCAACCATTCTTCTCAGTCAAGTCTTTCTCTGAATTTTCTGCCTAACACTCCTGTTCTCCTGGATACACACACACACACACACAATTTAAAAGTTCCATCCAAAGTCCTAACTCTATTTGAAAGACCACAGTGCCCAAGGAGAATATAAACACTGTTTCTAGGTACACCCTTATATTTACCAGTTAGATACTGTATGATCTTGGGTGAATTCTGGGTTTTTGTGTTCCCATGGTGAGATGTGGATAACACTTCTTATTATGTGGTTACAGGTTTTAAATTGTGTATTAATGCAAACTGTATTTAGAGCACTGCCTTACTTCCTCGTAAGCAATCAATGAGTGTTATCAGTTAGTGGTATCATTTGTACCCACGCCCTCCCCTTGAGCATCACTAAAAGAATAACATGCCCTAGAAATCTATTGGGATGTACTCTTGATGGCCCATGAGTGCCACCATCACACTGTGCCTCATCGGGTTTACACTGGCTCGCCTTTTCAAAAGTACGTCCCCAAGTCTTTCTTCTGGGGCATGTCTGGCTGAAGTGGAGCCCACAACCTTTGATTAGCAGCTGAAAATCTTAAACATATTGCAATCCCAGGCACTCTATTTGTGCCTATTAAATCATTATAATAAAGCTTGAGTTTGCAAGGTAACTTTTGGAGGATTTGCCTGGGAGACATTTGGCAGTGAGCCAAATGAATGAACAAAGGATCTTTTAAAGACTTTCTGTCAAATCCACACATGCAGAAATTGAGGAAGGGGAGAATTACTGTTATCTTGTTTGGCTTATAATGTAAAAAATATGGAGCTAATATTAATAGAAGTATCATGATGATGATGTTTATTTACTTCAGTGAAAGAAAAACGTTTTCACTGAATTATAAAATTCCTCTGGAATCTTGGTGGCATGCCTTCCTAGTTCGTGGTTAAGTGTTGAGCTGCCCATTGCAAGGTCAGCAATTCAAAATCAGCTCCATGAGAGAAAGATACTCCCATACCACATTAGAGTCCAGGGAAGTCACAGAGCCTGTTCTGCCTTCTTCCAGAGGGCTTCTACAAGTTGCTATTGAGTTTGCTTTGGTTTTCTCGGATCTTAAGTTTCCTTCCTTCCTTATTAATTCTTTCTTTCTTTCCTTCCAGTTCTAGAAATAGAGATTTATTTTTTTATTTTCAATAAATCATTTTTATCCGGCACTCCAACAGTTCATAACAATACATACTTCAATTGTAGCAAGCATATATGTTGCCATCATCATTTTCAAAGCATTTTCTTTCCATTTAAGCCTTGATAAGAACTTTTCTCTTTGCCCTGTCCCTCTCTTTCCCATTCTCATGACCTTTTCATAATTATAAATTATTCTTTTCATATTTTACACAGTCTGCTGACTCCCTTCAACCCAGGTTTGACATTTTCTGGGGTTGGGGCTATACATCCTTCACTATAATCAGTTTCCCCTTTCTCCCCTGACCTTCCCCCTACCCTCATAGTATCACTAGCTCCATTATTGTTCCTGAGGATTTTATCTGTCTTGAATTCGTGTGTTGAGAACTCTTATCTGTACTAGTGTGCATGCCCTGGTCTAGCCAGGTTTGTAAGGTAGAACTGGGGTCATGATAGTGGAGGCGGTGGGATGGGGTGGGGAGGAGCATTAATGAACTAGAGGAACGCTGTGTATTTCATTAGTGTTGTACTGCATGATAGCTGAATCATGCCTTTTTTGTGACCCTTCTGTGAGGGGATGTCAAATTATCTACAGATGGGCTTTGAGTTTCCCCTACAACATTCCTTGTTCACATCCATATGATTGCTTTTGGGGCTCTGATGTCCATTGAACCTCATGATCACAGAGGCTGGTGTGTTTCTTCCATATGGGCTTTGTTGCTTCCCTGCCAGTTGACTGCTTGTTTAACTTTAAGCCTTTAAGATCTAGACACTGTATCTTCTAATGGCCCGACACCATCAGCTTTCTCCATCCCATTTACTTATGCACCCATTTGGGCTTGGAGCTCCATTTCTTAATCATTATTTGGATTCTAGGATGTGAAGTGGTGTAGTGATTACATGTTGGCTTGCTAACCTCAAGGTCAACAATTTGAAACCATCAGCTGTTCTTCTGGGTAAAGAAGAGACTTTCTACTCCATAAAGAATTATAGTATCAGAAACCTATAGGGACCTCTTCTCTAGGGTCTCTATAAGTTGGAGTTTACTGAACAGAAGTGAGTGAGGGAGGGAGGGAGGCTTTGATGTGGATGCCCCTGCGGGCAGTGGTTTTGAGTCAGTTGTGTGAAACCCCCATACACTCCATGGCAGAAAGAGGAGGTTTTCTCCTTCCATAAAGATTGATTGTAGGGATTCTGCAAGTCCACATTGACTCTAGGGCAGTACATTTGTTTTATTTGAAGATGTGAGGTGCTAAGCAGTTAGGATGTCAAAAGACACGGCTTTTATTCAAAAGACACAGCTTTTATTCAAGAGCATAACCTTTCCTTTTTCTGAGCCTCCATTTCTCTTCTAAACATTGAAGGCAGGCACAGCTGTTCTACTGACCTCACAAGGTAAGGTTGTTAAGATCAGATGAGCTCACCTAACGCAACAGTGTTTGCAAACTTCTAGCCCTGCAAGGAGAGTTTCTCAAACAACATTCTTTTTATCTTACTACTCCTTAATTAGCATTTTTCCATCACTTAAAAATTTCAATCTCTTATCGCTCCTTGGGTGGTACAAATCATTAACATGCTTAGCTGCTAACCTAAAGGTTGGAGGTTCCAGCCTGCCCAGAGGCACTTTGAAAGAAAGATCTGATGATCTACTTCTGAAAAAGCAGACCTTTCTGTGCCACACATGGCGGCTTTAGGAGGCAGGATGGATTTGAAGGCCACTTTTTCCTTTAATAATCTGACCTTTACCTTTTCCCTGTTTTATATGCTTAATTGGCACTGTAGTTCGATTCAGTCTACTTGTTTCAGTGTTCTATTTCATTCCATTATTGACATTTGCTATAAGCCTAGTTAAGGTCTTTGAATGGGGCAAATAATTTGCTCCCAGCTACTAACTGAAAGACTGGTGGTTTGAATCCACTCCTTGGTACCATAGCAGAAAGGCCTGGTGCAATCCAGAAGATCATATGTATCCCATGAGAATCCTGAGGAGTGCAGGTCTGCTCGGAAACACATGGTTGCCGTGGGTCAGAATTGACTCAATTGCAGTGGCTTTAGTTTAGGTTTGTCAAACAGATTGGTGTTTAGTTATTATCAATCCCCTTCTTTGGAGTGCCTTCTTCCCTGCTCAAGAATCATAATGATATTGCTAACTCCTAGCCATTCTAAGTGTTTTTTACATTGGTGCCTCAAGGTAAGACATATATGGATTTAGCCTCCGGTGAAGCACCTCCAAGCAGAGTTTGAGGGAGGTGAGAAGCCCTGCTTTGAGACAGAAAGCATTGTGACGTTGAATTTGGCAGACAGACTTATGTCTAAATGCAATATTATTGTGTAACCTCCCTTTGGACCTGTTTTAAAGCTGTTTCCATTAAAAATAACAATAGAGTGAAGGAAATTCATGTGGATGAAGCCCCTGATGAATCTCTTCTGACCAGAGACCAGGGAAGTGTGTATCCCTGCTACGATGCAGAATGCATCAGAAAGTGGATCGTAGCAGCTGCACTTAAAAGCTAACACCCTGTCATTTGCTCTCCCTTCTGATACAGTTAACTTTGTTCTAGTTTTTAAAAATATTTTCTGCTTTCTTTTGGATTCAGGTTTCTACAGGTTTTATTTTGTTATTGCTAGTGTTTCATTAGTATGTGTTTTTATTATTTTAATGCTTTTTTAAATATGAGCATGTACCTTCCTCCAAAAGGGGAAAATAATCTCCCCATTGAGTCTTTGGTAGTGTCTATTTTCCCCACTAGGAGAGCATCAGGCAACTCGCTCTGAGTTCTGCACCCAGTGGCCTCACCTGGGGCGTTTTTCCCAGGTGACATGAATGGTTTTGTAAAAGCAGTTTCGCTGGAACCTCTTTTGTGATGGCTGATTTAAGAGAACAGCATTTAGCTGTGAAATTTTGTTTCCTGCTTGAAAAAAAATGTCGCAGAAACTGTTGTGATGTTGAACACAGCTTAAAAGGAAAGCGGTATTGGAAAAACTGTGTTCAAGTGTTTTTTCTTGTTTAAAAAAATATATATAAAGCGAAATGTCAATTGATGACAAACCTCACTCTGTCTGACAACTTTCTGAATGGACACAAATATAGACAAAATTCATTCACTTGTGTAGGACAGACAATAGAAGAAGTGGAAAAGTTATCTGGACTATTTTGTAGCTCGGTTTAGTGAATTTTAATGGAAGATTTGGGAATGAGAAGGGTTGCTTCAAGATTGGTGCCTCAGATTCTGACCGACCAGAAAAAAGAGCATCAAATAGAATCATGCCATGCTTTGAAAGAATAGGTCCGAAGGATCCCAGACTTTTTCCTCAAGGTCATTACTGGTGAGGACACATGGTGCTATTCTTATGTTCCCAAAACAAACATCAACCAAGTCAGTGAAATAATGCTCATCAAGTGAAATAAAAGATCAAGATGCTGCTCATTTGATTTTTTTTTTGTTTTGTTTTGCTTGATGTAAGGAGAGTAGTGTATTTGAAGTTCATTCCACAAGGTCAGACTCTTAATCAGACTGTTCATGAAACTGAAGGGGGGGGGGCGGCGGATAGAGTGGAGGGGGAGGGGGGAAATGGGGAACTGATACCAAGGGCTAAGGAGAAAGCAAATGTTTGGGGAGAGATAAGAACAACAAATATACAAGTATGCTTGATCCAATGGATGGATAGATGGATTGTGATGAGTTCTATGAGCCCCCAATACATTTTTTTAAGGCCTGATTTGTTCCTACAAAGAGGGGATTGCATTTGTCACCTTGACAATGCACTTGCTCATGCAGCCATCTCATTGAGTCAGTTTTGGGCAAAAAACAGCATGCCTCTCTTACTTCAAGCATTTTATTCACCTGAATTCATTCCTTGTGACTTTTTTTATTTCGATGAATGAAGAGGGTCATGAAAGGACAGCAATTGATAACATAGAAGAGTTGAAAAAGAAAAATGAGGGAGGTGCTGTCAGCCATCCAAACAAATGAGATTGTAAGATTGGTTCTAAATATTAAATTGCAGATTTGACAAATGTGTTAAGTGTAATGAGGTGTACTTTTAAGGTGATGAGGTTGTTTCATAAAAACATTAAACACAGAGCTTTGAAAAATATTTCCAGTGTTTTGGGGGAGAGAGGAGGTACTCCCTCATATGAAATCAAGAATAAGTAAATCTATAGTGACAGTAAATGGATTAAAGCTTTCTTAAGGGGCATGGAAGGAGAGGTTGGGGTAAAAAGGGGAGCTACTAAGAAAAAGTACAAAAATTAAGAAAACCTTCTAAAACTGATTGTGGTGATGATTATATAATGCTTTTCATTTTTGATTGAACTATTGATTGGTATGTTATGTGAATTACATGTTAATAAAACTGTTTTTAAAAACCCAGTAATGTATTTTTGTTACCTACATCATATGTGAGTAAACTGAGGGTCAGAGGAGTCCAACAAGATTTAGCAATTGCATGGTAATTGAGTATTAAGCCAGATCTTCAATGGCCTAAAGATCACACTCATTCCTTTCATTGCTTATTTCTGTGTTAGTTTGGGTAGACTAGAGAATCAAATTCATAGAAAATCTTGAGTGTATGAGAGAATTTTATATAAAGGATAATTGTACATTAAGAAAGCATCCCAACCAAGATCAAGACTCACATTAACCCATACATCTGATAACAATTGGTAGGGTTCTCTTCTGATTCAAGAAACACATGCCATGGTGCTGAATGCAGGAAGATCACAGGTTAGTGGGTTGGAAGTCTTCTGAACACAGTGGCATTGTAAGCATCTCAGTGCTGACTGGGGTCTCCATGTGGATCCTCCAATTCCCAGGGCTGCATTAGGGTAGCTCCATGTGACTTCTCCTCAAGAAAGTCTTGCAGGAAGTAAGCATAGAGAGAATCTCTCTTGTCTCCAAGGAGAAAATCCGGGAGTTCCCAGAATTCTCAGGAGAAGGTCATGAACTACAGATGCCTTCTTAGCTATGACCTGATTAATAGACCCAACTCCACCCCTTCACTATTAATCCTCGCAAATCCTGATTTGACACCAGATTATGTTACTACCACAATTTCCCACACAAATTTTCCTGTGTCCTAAGGATCAGTCTAATTCCAAATCCTTACAATTTATTGGCATGCCTATTCATTGTTCCTTATGTTCTGTTTGTCAAAGCTGTGATGGGTGGAGGGATCACAAAGATCACCCAACTCCTCTGGGTGTTTGCAACTGTTTAATGTAAGTGAGTTCTTTAGTTTCAAAGCAGTCTATTTAACAATTAGACAGTTCTAGTCACACGCACATAAACACACACACAGAGAGAGAGAGAGAGAGAGAGAGAGAGAGAGAGAGAGAGAGAGAGAGTAAAGAGAGACTTTCCTCTTATCAAATAAACCTATTCCTTGGTTAAAAGACTAGTTCTCTCCTTTTACATAATTAAAAAAAAAACACTTTGAGGGGGAGGGGAAAATCTTTTGGCAATTCCGCTCTATAGCTAAACTTTTGAAATACTTGAAGGTGACCATAGCATCTTTTGTTATGTATTACATGCCTATTTGGAACAAGATAATTGGAATAATAATAATAGTCAATAGATACAGAAGAAGAGCATCAAAGATAATGGCTGATATATACCGAGTGTGTATTGTGTGCTAAACTCAACCTATCTGTATTTGAGTCAGTGCTGCCCACAGTGATCCTGTCAGACAGAGTAGAACTTCACCTGTTTCTGAGACTGTAGCACTTTTGGGGGAGTCCAAAGTCCCCTCTCTTTGTCCCTGAGAGTTACTGGCAGTTTCAAACTACTGACATTGTGGTTAACGGTACAAAGTGTTACCACCTGAGCTTTTAATGTGTGCTAGGTGGTCTGTGAATGGATCTTCATGTATAAACTTAATGGATGCTCAATAGAATGCAGTCTGAGGACCTATTCACCAGGTGTCCTTTGTCATCAATGTCTTTCATCTATCAGGGGTTCTGAAAACGATCCAGATTTGAAGGAAGAAACAGTCCAGAGTAGATATCAAATCCCAAGAGGATTCTGAATGGCTATTATCACCACTTACACTTTCATCAGCCTCCTTAAGGGGCACATCACACAGTTCTTAATAAAACTCAGTCCTATGCTGTTCTCCGGCTAAAGCAATTTATTGCCAGGCATGGTGCTAGGTGATTTCCTCAATCCCTGCATTTCACCAATGAAACAAAAGACTCAGAAAGATTAAGGGCACAGCCCAAAGTGATCTAGTAGGCTGCAGGTTAAGATTAGAAGTCTCTCATCCCTGCTTGCCTGTCCTCTTCCCCTGTCCAAACTGCTGAGTTGTCATGCTCAAAAAGATCCATCCAGTGCAAGCCTCATATTGTTGCCCAACTGCTTCTTGGATTTAAACGTCTTTCTGTGTGTGAAAGGTGCATTCTGTTCTTTGCTGACAGTTGCATTGCTCGTGTTCTTTTGTTCTACTCACATCAAGCACAGGGATTGGCATGAAACAGGGACATGACAAACATGTGCCCCCTGGAATTAAGGATATAACATACTTCCCTATGTTCCATGGCTTTTATATGCAGGGAAAAGACACTCCCAATCTGGGTTTTCACAATTTATGTTCATAAGGATGAAATAAAATTTTAAATTTTATTTATTAATATGGGTCAGTTTCTCTAGAACATGGCTGGTGTTGTTTTTACTGTATGAATAACTTGCTAGCATCTGAAGAAACAAAGAGGTGCTAATGAGGCACTAATCACACCCCCCAACCTCACATACACAACCTTTTAAGCAACTAATTATGACTAAAAGCTATGAATCTATATCAGCTTCAATATCTAATGAATTCAACCTAATGAAGAAAGATGATTAATGGATATGGTTTGTACATAACAAGAAAAGGTCATGGAGGCTGTGAAGACTAAGATGTTCAAAATATTGCAGATTGCAGGTTGGATTTTTTTTAATCTGTTATTTGAAAATTTTAAATAAAAGATGTCTTCATATCCTGTTTTTATAAGCAATCTGGAGGTTCAGCAAGAGCTCTTAACTCCCAGGGCCAAGGGAGTCTTTGAACTTTGAAGCATCTCTCTCTTTGGAACAGTCAAGGATTTCTTCCTCTCTATAGGATTGGTGCCTCATTTGCAAGTTTTAAGAGAGCTTTGCAAGCATGAAGGATTTGGAACTCCAGGGCAGGAGTGAACTAGGAAGACACGTGTGTCCCTGTTGGTGCTGCTGTCGACATTGCATGCCTGTTTCATGTCCTTTCCAATGACTGAATGCATAACTTCCCTTTGGCTATAAATTAACTGTTTTGACTTTACAATGTCTCTAGGTTTTCCCTGTTAGTTCATTCTTCAGTTTTTCCTAAGAGTTTTTTTTAAAGTATTCTTGAATGAGAACAGAAAGATGGAATATAAAAATTAATAAACTATTTTAGTTGAACAAATAAGTTTTTAGGCTTGGTATTTTGTAATAGCTTTCCCATCACTATGGTCTCAGAAGATAACATACCATTTATCCATGTATGTATTCAAATCTGAAAATGAATATTTTCATACTCTGCTGCTTCACTGCAACTTGAAAACTGCAGTATTTCACATTGTATTTGCATGAGATATTAACGATGTCTTCAATCATTTCTGCATTATATTGGGTCTTTAATCTGCATGAAAATATGTATCTCTCTCAGTCGGTTGACCAGGGAACTCTCCTCTAACTTCTTGACAATAAACGAATGAGCTCTTCCAGAACTCCTTATGATGTCGTTCAGTGCAAGAAACTCACCGCTTTATGCAGAGCAACCTCACGCACAATGGACAAAATGCTGCCCAGCTCTGGTAGGTGCTCATGATGACCTGGACATAAACCCTTAGTGAAGTAGGCAACTCGACTTTTATTCCTAGGTCATCTTAGCCTGAAGTTTCCCTGAACTTGTTCACCGTCATACCACCATGAAAGCCTCCACTGAGAGACAAGTGGTGGGTTTACTTCAGTATCTTCTCTGGAAATTGAACTTTCTAATGACTCATATGGCATGTACATGCTCACACGTCATGGGGGATTCAAAAGGCGCCAAAAAGACAGACTTCCTGCCCACTGCCCTGAAATCGGTTCTGACACACAGAGACCCTAGAGGACTGGAAAGAACTGTGCCGTGAGTTTCTGAGGCACTTTCTTTATAAGAGTAGAAAGATCCATGTTTTCCCCTAGTGCAGGGTGGTTTCGAACTGCTAACTTTGTGGCTAGCAGTCACAGTAGGAGACAAGGATGTCCCTCCAGAGCATCTTTGCTTATTTTCTTATGCTCCTCGGTGGGTCCTCCAAAGCAGCCCTGAACTGTGTTCTCTCTGGCTCTGTATTGTGAATCCTAAGATGCATGCCTGTGGAGGAAGCTGGGAGGCAAAAGAGCAGAACAGGATATTTCAAAGGGCATGACAAATGAAAGGATCACTACGAATTGTCGAAAGCCAAAAGGAAGAATGTCTTCAGGATATCTCTAACTGAAAGAATTGAAGGGAAAAAAAATCAAGCCTCAAGTTAAAATATTGAAGGATTCTACAGGTAATACATTGAATGATAAAGTAAGCATCAAAAGATGATGGAAGGAATACAAAGAATAAGTAGGATCGAAGAATCAGAAGAATCAGAAGAAGAATCAGAAAATATGCAATTCTTTCAAGAGGTGGCATGTCATCAAGGTTCAGCAAGAGCATTATCAAAAGACCAACATCTGAAAAATGACAAACTGCCAATGGAAATGTTTCAACAAAGTTATGAAGTTCTGGAAGCGTTCATTCGCTTATTGTCAAGAAGTTAGAGGAGAGTAACCTGGCCAACTGACTGGAAGAGATACATATCTTTGTCCAGTTTAAAGACCCACTATAACAGAAATTATTACAAACATCATTAATATTTCATGCAAATACATTTTTTCGGGAGCTCATTCAATCAATATCAGTTGCAGTAATAAATTGACAGGGAGCTGCCAAAAATTCAAGCAGGTTCAAAGAGGATGTTGTAAGAAATTTATGATTATCTTATGTCAGATGGATTGTAACCAAAAATAGAGAATAACAGAATGGTGCTTACTTGTGTTGGATTGACTATATGAAAGTGTTCAACTCTGTGGATGACCACAGACCAAGGATAAAATTGGAAAGAATGGGAATTTCAGAACACTTTATTGTGCATATGCAGAACCTGTGCATACCCCAAGAAACAGTCTTTCCATTAGGACAAGAGAACAATGCATAGTTTAAAATCAGCAAGAGTATTCATCAGGTTTGTAACCTTTTGCCATATGCATGTAATCTATATGTTTAGCTATAACATGAGAAACTGGGCTATATGAAGAACATGGCATCAGGATTGGAGGAAGTCTTTTGAACAACTTGCAGTTTGCAGATGACAACATTGCTTACAGAAAGGAAGGAAAACTTGAAGCACAGAATGATAAAGATCAAGGACTGCAGCCTTCAGTATGCATTATAGTTCCATGGAAAGGAAATATAATCACCACAATTGAACTAATAGACGGCATCATGGTTAATGGAAAAATGATTGATGTCCTCAAGGATTTAATTTCATTTAGCTCCACAGTCATGGAAGCAACAGACGATATATTGCATTGCATGCAAATGATATATTGCATTGGTAAATCTGCTGCACAAGATCTCTTTAAATTATTGAGGAGCAAAGGTGTTACTTTGATGTCTAAGGTGCACCTGACTCACAACATTTGTATTTTCAATGGACAGTGAATAAGGAAGGCTGAAGACTAGTTGACATGTTTGAATTATGGTGCTGAGGACGAATTCTGAAAGTACCACCAACTGTCAGGAGAACAATCTGTCTTGGAAGAAGTGCAGTCAGCATGACCCATACAATCAAAGATGCAAGACTTTGTCTCACATACATTGGACACCATTTCAGATGAGAAAAGCCCCTGGAAAAGAATATCATGCTTTGTAAAATAGAAGGGCAGCTAAAAAGAGAAAGGCCTCCAAGGTGATGGAGTAACACAGTGGCTGAATCTAAGGGCTCAAACGTAAAAATGGTGAGGATGGTGCAGGAACTGGCAGTGTTTCATTTGGCTTTTCATATGGTTCCTACAAGTTGGATCCAACTTCATGGCACCTGATAACAAAAACAACAGCCTATGGTTGCAACTCACTTGGGAATAGGTTTCTTTTTCGATGTTAATAGACTGGATAATTGTAGAGTATGCTTGAAGCCAATATCTGTCGAGCTATAAATGCATGAAGAAAAAGGATGAGAGAAACAGAAATAGAGGGAACAAGGATGACGAGTCACACTAAGCTCATCTGGGATCAGAGAACTCACCTCCAGAGGCAAAAGAGGGGGAAAGCCTTCCGCCAGGATGGACACTCTAGATTAGGACTTTTAACGTCCTAATTCATCATGATATTTCCAATCACTTCATATGCATGCAAAGACTGGCCACTGATGAGGGAACCATCGATGACAGGATGGCACCTGACAACAATAGCAATGACGACTTCATCAAAAGTGACAGAGACTTTTTTGGAAACTGTGTGTCCGCGTGTTGACATTGATGCTACAGCCAAGGGTAGGTTGTTGTTCATTGTTGTTTTCAGCTTTTGAGTCATTTCTGACTCACAGCAAACCTGTGTACAACAGAAGTAATCCCTGGACCATCCTCACAACGGTCCTTATTCTGGAGTCCAGTGCTGCAGCCACTGCCACAGCAACCCGTCTCCTCAAGGGCGGTCTTCTTTCTTTCCCCCTCCACTTGACCAATTGTGTTGTCCTCCTCTCTTGTTTCTCCTGAAAACATGCCCAAATTTTGTGAGGTCAAATCTCCCCATTCTTGCCTCTAAGAGGCATTCTGGCTGTCCTTCTTCCAGGAAAGATCTATTTATTCTTTTGACTCTCCATGGTACTATCAATATTCTTCAATAACACCATGCATTGATTTTCTTTGGTCTTCCTTCTTCAATGTCCAACTTTCACATGAAGATGCAATTGAATATGCCACGGTTTAGGTCAGGTGCATCTTAGACCTTAAATTAACCTCCCTGTTTTTCAGCACTCTAAAGCAATCGCATGCAGCAGATTTAGCCAATAGAATGTGTCATTCAATCTATTGACTGCTATTTTCCTAAGGAGTGATTGTGGAATCAAGTAAGATGAAAACCTTAACAAATTCCATTTTTTCCATTTGTCAAGATATAATCTATTGACCCATTTATCCTGATATTCCCTGTTGATCCATTTATCCTGATATTCCCTATTCAGAATTTTAGGGTTTTTTTTTGTTGTTGAGCTGCAATTCATGACAGTTGCAATCTTTGATCTTCATGAGCAAGTGCTTTAGTGTAGGCTAATATGACTACCTCTAATACTGATGCCACAGTTTTTTCATTTAAACCTGTTCCTCCAATAATTTGCTCTTCATACAGATGGAATAGATATGGTAATGGAGTACAATCTTGATGCACCCCTTTCCTGATTTTAAACCATGCATTATTCCCTTGTTCTGTTTGCACAACTGCCTATCCACAGGGTTTTTAGTGCCTAATTGCTCCAAAGTGGACAGCCTATCCTTCTTCATCGTCTGTTCATAGTCTAGACACTGCTGAAATCTGTTTCCTGGTTGTTACCCTGAAAGTACTTCAAATACCGTTGACAAAGCTTTCAGCATTACAGCATAGTACAAGCCACACCATAGGAAAAACTGACAGACAAGTGGTGAGTGACAGGGTAATCCACCTGTGTTAGTCTGGGTACACCAGAGAAACAAAATTCATAGACACTCATATTTCATAAGATAAGAGCTTTATGTAAAGGGTAATTGTACATTAAGCATCCCAACCCAGTCCAGTTCAAGCCCATAAACTCAACGTTATCCCATTATGTCTGACATCAATCTACGAAGTCCTCCTCAAACTCACAAAACACACACAGTGATGCTGAATTCAAGAGCAAAGCTGAATCCATGAGTGTGTAAGCATCTCTGCATTATCAGGGATCTCCAAGAAGTTTCTCCAGCACCCAGGACTCCATCTGGGTAAGCCTATGTAGCTACTCCCTGGGTTGTCTCACAGGAAGTGAGCCTTGCCAGCTAAAGCAGAGAACTAGGTAAGGGAGCTGCAACTGATCCACCATCAAAGAGCAAAAGACCATACCCACAAGACCCATCAAGCCATTTATCTCTCTGCCCTTCACTTAATCCCATGTGTGTTCATTGGACAGATGGGCACAATAAATCTGAATTTTCAAACCGTCAAAAGGCAAATAAACTGCCATGGAATCAATTTCTACTCCTTGTGATTCTATGTAAGGATTATAAATCCTACTCAAGAGGACAAACTAATCTTTCTACTATGGAACATTTGGTGTGTTTTAACTGCTAACCTTGTGGCAAAGCTCACCCCACAACATCATCAAGGTTCCTTTTATTTTCATAAACAGTGAGAATAATTACCCAAATCTTCAAAGTTCACATGGAAAACAAGTTATTGTAGAAGCCAAACATGATTTTTAATTTAGTTGTGTCATCAGATTTCACAGGAATAAAACAATTTTTAAAAAGTATGGGAACATAGTATGTGAAAACACTGATTAAGGTACTTCAAGGTTGTGCCATATATTAGCTATCTAGTGCGCCATTAACAGAAATACCATAAGTGGGTGCTTTATCAAGCAGAAATTTAAGTTCTCACCATAAACTTCCATTTATGATATTTCTATGAAAAGAGTACTTATGAAGAGAGTTGTTTCAAGGATGAAATGATTTGAGCTGATACTAATACAGTATTACCATACAAAATAAGAGTTCAATAATGATAGCTGTTGGGTTATTAGTCCTCCCATCCTTGTATAGACATTTTTTACTTTAGAAATTAGAGATGAGTCTTCTGAAGAAACAAAAATATAAAAACAGGGCTTACTGAACAGAGAGTTGTTAAAGCTAAAGCAAAAAAATACTAATTTTAGGCTCGTAAGTTGAGCATCATCATTAGAAGCAAAAATATCTGTTTAGCTGAGTTTTCCCAAGATATTTATGAGTTCATGTATTTTTCTGGTTATTTCTATAAATATATTTGAAATGGTATCTTTTGTATTTCCATGCAAAAGACCTTTATATTGAAATAAGAACCAAGGTCAGGACCAAGCAACATTTTTTAATAAAATAGTAAGCTTAAAAAATTTAAAATAAAAGAATAAGCTTTTCCAATCTTAAAGATGTTTGCTTTAGTGTGCCACTGAGTTTGCTCCAACTGTCTTAGTTGTCTAGTGCTGCTATAATATAAATACTACAAGTAGGTAGATGTAACAAACAAAATGATTTTCATTCAGTTTGACTCACTCAAAATTCATTCCCATCAAGTCAATTCTGATTTATATTGACCCTATAAGAGAGAGTAGAACTACTCTCTTGGGTTTCTGAGGCTGTAAGATTTCATGAGGCAGAAAACCTCATTTTTTCTTTCATGGAGTGGCTGATGGATTGAAATAATGACGTGGCAGTTAATATCCCAACATGTTACCTTGTTTAGGAAAATTGGAACCCAATTTCACGTTGCTAGCTCTCAGAGAAAGCTACACATCTCTCAAAGGAGCTCTCTGTTCCCCTGAACATCCCAGGACCCACGGCATGTCTTAGAGATCTCCATGTATCTTGACAACAATCTTTCCCCAGGTCCAGAAGATTTTTACTGGAGAAATCTTCAGTCCAAAAACATGTGTTTTGATCCCACCTGGCTTTTTGTGCTACTGAAGTCCCTCCTGACTGAGGAGAAGAGTGATGTTAAGGTTTTGATGATTTCTTTTTTTTTTTTTTTCTCATAGATTTCTTTTATTTATTTATTTATTTTTCCATTAATAATGTTCTTTATTTCTTTTTTTAATCATTTTATTAGGGGCTCATACATCATTTTTCACAATATATAAATAAGCATACTCGTCAAGCACCCTCACATGTCCACTTCTATTATTGTTCTCCAATCGTCCACCTTTTTCCCTTTAGCACCTAGTATCAGCTTATCCATTCCTTCCCCTCTTCCCCTGGTCTCTCCTCCCCTCCAACCCTCAATAGTTTATACATTGTTATTGTTTTGTCATATCGTACACTGCCCGACCTCTCCCCCAACCCACTCCTTTGATACCCGTCCTTCAAATAAGAGTTTGTGTATATATCCTTGCTGTTGGTTCCGTCTCTCTACCCCTCCCTTCCTTCCACCCTTCCAGTATCTCCAATCTAACCATTGGCCCAAAGGGGCCCATCCATCCTGGTTTCCCCATATCTCCTGCTCCCCTCTATGCCAGTGTGACTTCTCCAGTCCATCTGGATTTGCAAGGTAGAGTTGGGACCATGATGGTTGAGGGACAGTGAGGAAGGCTTCAGGAACCAGAGGAAACTTGTATGCATCATCACTGCCTGGCTGCCCCCCGACTGGTCTGTCTCCTCCCCGTATCTCCCCTGTAAAGGGGTGACCAATTACCCACCAGTGGGCGTTAGGTCCCCACCCTGCTCTCCTCCTCCTATGTAATAATGTGATTCTTGTTCTTTGGTGCTCGATATCTGCTCCCTTCGGCCCCTCTTGATCACGCATGCTGGTGTGCTTCCTGCATGTGGACTTTGCTGTTTCTGCGCTGAATGATGACTCGATTATCTTCAAGTCTTTGAGATTCCAGGGATTCAATCATTTGTTAGCTGGGTACCATCATTTCTTCAAGGAACTCAGTTCCAAAGATATTAAAAGGAGGCAAGGTACTTTCCCTCGAATCACGAGAGATTTTTCTCCTGAAGCTGGTGCCATGAATACAGATTTCTAGGTTCCTAAACTGAAAATAATTAGTAGCTAATTTGTTAGTGAGTTAAGCTCCTAAACTGAAAGATAATACAGTTCTGTTTAAGGTTGTCCACTTTGGGAATTGTTATTATAATTTCACCAAATTTTTATTATAATTTCACTTCAGTAGCACAGCAATGGCACTAAAAACTGGTGTGCTACTCTAATAGATATCTAATATATGGAAGTTGTATTGGGAATGCATAATGGATGGAGACTTTCAAGGTGTCTAACACTAAAAGCCTTAGGGATACTCTTAGTAGATTTATGGACAATGAAGATAATTCTGGAAAGGGCTCTGGAGGAAGTGCGTAGAGCTGTAATAGCAGAGACAATGCAAACATGGAGAAACAGCATGAGATGCAGTGATATTTTACAAATCCACAATATGACTTTTCTAGTTACATTTTTGGTAACTCCAACCACATAAGTCCCCCACTACACAGTGGTCCTGGGTATGAGAAGGTCTCTAAGGTGCTAATATTACAAGTTCTATTTGTGAGTGATTGTTAATAGCATTTATTATGATGTCATCCAGCTTGGCGTAGAAGGTACCATCTCCAAAGCAGAAAATTTGGTCTTGCTACCATCAAAATAGAAGATTCAGGAGTGAAGTACACCCTTTGGACTCCCAAGGTATATTGAAACTTCTAGATTTATAGAAGGAAGTCTTTGTAGCCAGAAGCACAGTAGAGGAATTGGAGAGGTTTGGCAGTAAAAGGAGCAAGAGTCAGAGCATGAGACATAATAGTGGACTTCTGGATTCAAAGAGTAAGTAAGGCTGAGTGCCTTTAAACGAGTTGCTTGCTGCAGAGTGAGTTGTCTCCAGACACATAACTGGGGAGCTTGGTCTCCTGACACCCCAGAGCTGGGGCCAAGCTCCTGCAGGCTAAAGTAAAGAGTAGGATGCCTTGTTCTTTGAGCACTCATTTATGATGTCACATGCCTGAGAAGCCATGGACCAGAGACAGATATATCTGTGAGCATGATTAAGAAGACACTGCCCCGATTGAAAACACTGAGTTCAAAATTGAGAAGACAAGCTATTGTCCAAATGGAAGCAATTTTTCTCTGTGTCATTAATCATAAACTCAATGACATCGATGAGGCAGGGTTATAGGCAGTCATGTTAATAAAGTAAGACTCTACAAGCTACAGAATTGGGTTATAAAGGAATAAAGAGCAAACAGAGATGGAAGAACCCTACTCCCACCAAGGAAGGTAAACCAGAGGTAGAATGAGTTCTTTGGAACTGAATTTCACTGACCCAAATGAAGACTCATTCCAAGAAACCTGGAAATCTCAATAGCACCCTCAGCCTATAGGTATTGAATGGAAAGAAAGACCTTCCCCAGAGCCCACAGAGAGCGAAAGCCTTGTCCTAGAGTTGACACTATGAGTTTGGACTTCATTCTTGTACACTGTGAGAGTTTATATTTTTGTTTGTTAAGACCACCCACAGTGATCTTTCTGTGATAGCAGAGGGTTCACAGAGACCCCCACTTCTAGTGTATGGTACAATGGTTGAGAGGTTTTTTTTTTTAACTGAATGATCAACAGTTCAATTCCTGTCCTCCCCCCACCCCAACCCTACCCCCAATGACTGCAGAAACAGAAGTCTGACTATCTGCTCCCATGAAGATTACATGCTAGGAGACTTCAATGGAACAGTTAAGCTATCTGATGTCAACCATGCAAAGTCCTTACTTCTCTTTTCGATAGGGGTAATTGATCACCAGCAAGAGAGATAGCTACAACTGAATAAATCATGCTCACCTTCTTATGCAAAAAAAAAAAACAAAACAAAACTGGACATTCATGAGCCCAACAGACCCTGCTAAGCAGACCCTCCCTATGAATTAAGCTTCTGTTATGTATTAGCAATTATCTCACTCTTTCACAACCAGTCTTCCTGTGAACAAGTTCAATAAAGGAAACAGTTAAGCATTTAAAAAATGGAAACACAGATCTTTTCCTATCTCACATTTTATCGGGCAAGGAATGGCTGCTGTTTTCTCCATATAATGTATTTTTGGAATCAAAGCCACTAATCCATAATCCTGAACGACTGAAAAAATCTGTCCTGACATGAGAAGCCTAAAATAATCAACTTCTTTCAAAGCAAAGTAAATGGAGTGGAGTCTAATGCATATTTTATTACACAGTTTAATCCTTCTCCTGGAATAAAACTTTAATCCTCAGCCACCACCACCCACCCCACCCCCCATACTTTCATTTAGGGAGTGACTGTAGAAAGTCTTTAACACCAGGATTATGGGGCCTAATGCTAAAAGGACTCAGTGCTCTGAAAACATTCAGCTCTTTGCACCGTGCAAGAGTAAGGTTGCATTAAATACTCAATAAGTGAAAAGTTCTGGGGATTCAGGTCATATTTTATTGGGCAGTTATGTCGGGGATTGGTTCTCCCTTTTCTTTGCGGCTCCTTTGCTGTTGTTTTATAAAGCTCTGCCTTCTTTGAATTGATGTAACCATTTACAATTTTTCAGTGGTTAGCATTTCATCTTTCCAGATTAAAGCAAATTGTTAGGAAAGGCTCACGGGCATGCTCTGTATCAAAGGTAGATGGATGTATCTATAGAGACTCTCAAACTCAACCCCTTCTTGTATCCCATCAATAAGGAAAACTAATTTCACAGTACGAACTTGAAATGTTTTTGGCTCCTTTGTTTGGAATAATTCATCATGGAACATCTGGCCGACTCATAAAAGCTTTGCAGCTTCAAATAACTTTCTATCCTAAATTGCTCTGGCTGGATCAGCACTTCCTTTGATTATTAATATGATGGACAAGCTTCATATTGTTCAGTGCCAACACGACAGAGCTGTGACAAATGAGATTTGTTCTCAATGTGGCTAATGCTGCATGAGTGACGAACTCTCTTCTCCTGAGAGTGTTCTCTCCCCTTTCAATGAACTTGGCACTATAATCACATGGGGCTCCTCATGATTACAGCATCTGGGTGGAATTACCAAATTCTGCATGGAGCTATTGGAGGGTATCTTTAAAGGCTTCCTTTGTTCTGTATATTTTTATTGTTATTATTATTGTGCAACCATAAAAATCAGTGTGTGGTTGGATTCACTTGGATAGAAAAGCATTATCTCCTCAATTTTGACATAATTTGATAAGCAAGTCAATCTTCCATGAAGAAATAAGCTCTGCAATTTGGGGACTGACATTTATTCAGATATATTTTCAAATATATTTATTCATCATCATTTATTTCAATATAATTTCTTGCCCATAATCTTGACTATAATTTAAATATAAAGTTTTGCATGCATATAAGTATCAGGGGCATACTTTCAATGACATGTAAATATCTATATCCACATAGCTTATAAAATGTGCCTGAGATAGAATTTCTAAATATTCAAAATATCAAATTGTATATTACATAGTCACAACCCCCCCCCCACCATCCAAACTTTATTAAAAAAGGATGTGAAAGTAAAATTGAGACATAGTGTGTTAATGGAGTGAAATAAAGAACAAATAAATGACTACGTTAATTATTAAATAATAGATACAATTGAATACACATAAGTTTGGACTATAAGTTTGATTAAAGCCAACACAGGTAGGAGGTATGGCAAATTTTCTAACTGTAAGGATTAGGAATTACAAATACAGTTTTTCTTGAGATGGAGACAAATCTTTTTCTCAAATGATTCCATGAAGCTACTTGAGAATTTAAATACTAGCAAAAAGGAACTCATGAATACATACATTTCACTCACAGATATTTTCAATAGTTTTCTAGGCATATAATACAATTAAATAGTTAATCAGGTCAAAAAGAATTTCACAGTCATCACCACAATCATTTTTAGAACATTTTCCTCATCATTCTTGTCCATATCATTGTTACCTCCCCATTTCCCTTCCAACACCCTGCCAGATCCTGTAGGGACCATTAATTAATCCAGTTCCTGACTTTATAGATCTACCTATCTTGGATTTCATATATAGAAAATTAAAAAAAAAAGAAAACTAGCAACAATAGCAAAGTAAGACAGATAAAAACCTATCAAATAGAAAGCAGAAAAAAATTAAAAGCAAGAACCAGTGTAAATGGATCAGAAGGGAGATCAAATGATAACATGATCAATTTTAACCTAACTGCATCTGCGACAATCCATTGTCCAAGGTATATCATAGCAAAGCTTTGCACATCCCTGGTCTGTGGTGTGAGGTCATTCACTAAGGGCTTAATCCACACATATGGCCCTTATGCTTTATTTTTTTAACTGAAACAGCTTTAAAATAGGCCTAGAGAAGATCAAATGATAAGATATCACTTTTTGTCTTATCAAATGATATCATCTTTTGTTCACATTAAACACCTGGACTGCATCAGCCATAGTTGGCTTTACAAAGTCCTTTGCCTTGTGACAGGGCTATGGACATCCCTCATCTATCATCAGAGGGAAGTCACTGGAGACTTCACCTATGCGTAGACTCTGCAAAAGGATTTCGGCCTCCAACTGTCTTCCATCCCCTCCAACATACCAGGCGTTCACACATAGAGATTTGTTCTTTAATCAATAGACTCCAGTTAGTGGTGGAGATCTCAAAGTGTGGCAGTTATGAAAACAAACTGGTAGAGTGTGTTGGTGTGAACCAAAGAGAAAAGACATATAAAATTTTGTTTCTCATCCCTCTTCTGAATTAAGTGGTATGGATGGCTCATTACACTATCACCATTTAATGAAAGTACATTTTAGCATGGCCATTATAATAAGTATATAAACAGAATGATAATTGCAGTGGTAATCTTATTTAAGATATGACAAGAATTTATAGGAAGTAGCTAGATGGATTCCGGATAAAATATTTAATTCAGATTATAAGATAGAGATAGTCACTAAACACCTGGATTACATAGACATGAAGGATTTCATTAGTTTTGCACACACAGTTGTGTGAGCTGATAGTCAGTGTGATAATGTGACCCCTGAAAGACTTAGATGCAGAGCTCCACACTTACCTGTAAGAATTGTTTTCCCCTTAGAAGCAATCGGTGCTCCACAAGATTCATGTTCTACACTTTCATCTGCTGTAGTGCAGGAAGCTGACTAGTATATGGGTTTGGACAATGAAACGTCATTTGAGGAGATCAAAGGCAAGACAGAGAGTTGGGATAATTTAATCCTTAGGTCTTTCTGCTAGCTTGATGAGACCTGATGTCTAACAGTAGTCTTCTGTTATCAACTATTCACCTGCTCCCTCCCTTTGTTCCTTCAGATCTCATTTGGTAATAGCTTCCTGATATTTTAAGACCCCATGTGCTGCACTACCTTTTGTTAAGCTAGATTATTGTAAGTAGTCCTTTTTAAAATTCTCCTAGAAGTATTCAATTTCAATAAGCCCTAGGTTCTTTTTTTTTATAAACCCTAGGTGTTTTTTTTATCAGATCCATGAATACTCTACATTGTGTCATGCATCAGGAATGAAATTTCTGTATTTACATCTTTCTTTGTAAACACTGACTTTATGAAAAACAAACAAGTGTTTGGTTTTAAATGTATTTAATTGGTGAAATGGTTAACCAATCTTAATTGTTTCATAACCATGTCAATAAAAAGTTAAGGAAATAAAAAGACTAATATTTACTAATCACAATAAGTGTGAGGCTAAACAATTTGTTGTTTGGTTGTTAGACGCCATTCACCCATTTCCAACCAGAGTGATCATAGGCACAATGAAATGAAATATTTCCTGGTCCTGAACCATTTGCCAAAAAAAAAAAAAAAAAAAAGAGTATCAAACAGGTTTCAAATCTATGCATAAGATTTTCAGCTGCTCTTTCCTCTGAAGTGAAGTGAAAGTGGGAAACTTAAGCCCTCTTTGTCTGCTTTTAGTCTGGACTCTTTGTTGAAACCTGGTCCCTTTGGGTGTCCCTGCTGGCATTTGAAATATTAGGGACATAGCTTTAAGCATCACAATACAAGACACTATACAGTATGACAAACTGTCATGCAAGTGGTAGTAAACACTTTGATACTCCTTTTATTTTTCAATTGAAATTTCACAAAGAGCCTTTAAAATATGGACCATTATCATTATAATTTCATACTTAAAAAAACTAAATTGGGGGTTGAAGTGACACATTATTGTAAAATATGAAGCGGTAATAACAATTTGTAAGTTATTAGAAGTTCATGGGGGAAGAGAAGAGGGAAGGGGAAATATGGGGAGTTGGAATTAAAAAAATGAAGAACTAGAGTAAAGAGGGGAAGAGGAGCGTATGAAGGAGGGGTTCAAGTAGATTATGGGGATGAATGTGGCAACATGTGTACAAATATGCTTAATACGAGAGATGTATTAAATGTTGTAAGAGCCCCCAATAAAATCTATATTAAAAAAAGAAAACAGCAACAACAAAAAAGATGTAGCCAATCTTAGTATTCAAAATAAATTTACTTTTAATGAATAAAAAAAATATTTACCTCAAATACTCTCTGATAGGATGCACTGAGACAGGCATAACGCTTTTTTGGTGTCCTTGTGTCAAAGATGAACAACCTCAATCTAACTGTGTGGCAGTCATGTTCTTATCTTAACTTTATGATTGAAATGTATTGGTGGAGTCTAGCCTGTTAATCTGGAGATAGCCATTGAGTAGCCAATGAGGTCATGGCTTTCACCTGAGACTTCTGGGAAATCTCGCGATATTTCCCTCATGAAGATGAGAAGCTATCTTCCCCAGTTGTTGTTTGTCTCAGGGACCATGAATCATGGACAAGACAAGATGGCAGGGTCCAAGAAGCTGGAGGAGCCGGCAGAGAGACCACACAGCTTTGCTCTGATGGAGCCAGACCTCTGAAACAGGCAGCCACATGGAGACATCTGCCAGCGATGAGTTTCTTCTGCTGTTGATGGACCCTGAGCCCTGGAAGCGAGGAGCCATGTGGAGACCCCTGCCAGCGCCAGGATTCTGCACCCACTGACCTGTGACTTCGTGATTTGGAAGGAGACTTTATAGACTGATTTCTGGCATATGGGTTAATATCGGACTTATGAGTTTGAACTGGATTGGGCTGGGATGTTTTCTCAATGTCCTGTTCCTCTTGTATATAAACCTTTTCCTTATATTCATATACGTGTCTATGAAATTTGTTTCTCTAGTCTATTCAGACTCAAGGAAACATCACACAAACCCAAAGTACGGAGCATTCTACAAGTCAACTTCTCTGTGCTCTTCAAAAGAGTCAAGGATATGAAGGACAAAGACAGACTGAGGAACTGTCATGATTGGTGGAAAGTTAAAGAACATGCCAGCTAATATATGTATGGGATTTAGAATTGCATCCAGGATCATCAAAGAACATAAATTTGAAGATCAGAAAAATTTAAACAAGTTGCAAAAACAGTTACTAATATCATACTTACTTCCTTGCTTTCATGTGTTGTTAGCTGCTAACAATTATTAAAATGAACTTTTTTACAGAAATCATCTTTACTGTATTTCAAACTTTCTTGTAGATCTAAAATTACATCAAAATTAAATACAAAAGTTTGAGGGGAAAAAAAAACTAAGTTTAACAGAGTTTAGGTAGTTGATGCGTGCAAATGTTTAGATGAGCATACTAGCATTTGGGCATCTATAACTCACACTCTTACATATGAACAACCGGTAGTTCAGATATAGGGAGGATAGAGTTAGAAACATGTGGAAGGGACAGTGAAAGGTGGAGGGCCAAACCAATGAGAAAGTGGCCGATAGGAAAAGTTTTGCAAAAAGAAAAATTACAGCAGTGCTAAATAAGAGAATAAATGGTGAGAAGATGTAAACCCTCTGAGTGGCTGGAAGAAAGTATTGACAGAAGTGGGAAAAAGAAGGGAAAGAATGAGTGGGGAAATTGAGGGAAATTATCCAGATTATAGATATGGTATATGAATCTGTACTCCAAATTGTGATTTCTACTTATTCAAAGCTAAAGACACAGAATAGACAGAGTGAGGTAGAGAAAGTGAAGAGAAAGAATAATATACAGGATGAGAGATGGAGAGAGAGGGATAAAGGACACATTGTATATCAGGGACAATTTACATAGTGAAAGTCAGTATTCTTGTAATCATTTTATTGGGGTCTCATACAACTCTTATCACAATCCATATATCCATCCATTGTATGCCAAGCACGTTTGTACACTGGGTGCCATCATCATTCTCAAAACATTTGCTTTCTACTTAAGCCCTTCATTTCAGTTCCTCATTTTTCCACCTCCCTCCTTGCTTGCCCCTCCCTCATGTACCCTTTGATAATTTACAAATTATTATTTTTTCATATCATCCACCATCCAATATCTCTGTACACCCACTTTCCTGTTGTCTGTACCCCAGGGAGGAGGTTCTATGTCTAACATTATAATAGGTTCCCCCTTTCTTTCCCACCTTGCCCCCACCCTCCCAAAATTGTCACTCTCACCACTGATCCTGAAAGTCAGTATTTTGCTCTGGTAACCACCCTGAAAGTCATCATTATAGAACAACCTTGTTAGAGTAAAAATGTGGACCAAAGCTCAAAATGATAAAAATAGATGTGGTTTTAGTTATTCTTCACTTCTAGACAAGAACTTACTCACATGGTTCAGTTTCAGCTAAACAATAGAAGGTTGATAAGGGGAATAATAACATTATGGAGGTACAGGCATCTTAGAATAATAAGGCATTTTAACCAAAAGGACAATATTTGCCAAGGAAAAAGATCAGAAGGCTAGAGAAAGTGGAATGGAGGAAAGACAAGAGGAAGTAGGACTATAAACAGTTCATTAAAATGATACTAAAAATGGTATTATTATAAATGAGGGAGAGTACTGAGTGGGCAACCAAAGCCCATCAATATGTGAAGTGGCACCCCCTCGCAGAGGGATTGCAGGGAGAAGAGGAGCCAGTCAAGGAACAGTGTGGAAACAATGAGGTGTGCAACTTTCCTCTAGATCTCAAATGCTCCCTCCCACCCACTATCATGATCCCAAATCTACCTTACAAATCCAGCTAGACCAGGAGATATACATTGGAGCCAGAAACATGGACAATTCAGGATAGATAATCCTTTCAGGACCAGTGGTGGGAGTGGTGATACCTGGAGTGTGTGTGTGGGGGGAGAGAGGGGGGAGTGGGGGGGGGAACCAATTGCAGGGATCTACATATGACCTCTCTGGAGTGC